>BJBW01007589.1:0-26767 GCA_004320125.1 Scolopax mira
AGGGGAGTTGGACTGGATGATGTCTATGGTCCCTTCCAAATCCAGAAAATTCAGTGAAATTCAGTGAAATGTAGTATCCAGACAGCAGCGTCCGAGGCTGTGGCTGGGAAGTGCTGTGAGTACAGATGTACACTAGCAGTGACACCAGAACACCCCCTTAAGCAAAAATACTGATGTATGACCAAACTCATTTACGTGTTCCTGCGTAACACGTGACCAAATTATTTACAGGGTATAGTGAATGGTTCAGAGGTGCACTGAACTGCTGAAAGTAATTGCTGTAATTGTAGCTTCTGATCCGTGGCATTTATTGATGTACTTCATTTGCTGGCTTTTTGTGTGGTTTTTTACCCCATGTCAGTGACTCTGGGTGGTGCATCATGTATCCAAATTCACAGCTGCCTACTAAAAATGATCAGGTTTTTGGGGAAAGGAGGGTTGGCAAAAATATTTTCTATAGCAAAAGCAGGTTCCCTTACTGATGAAGTATTTTATCAGCTTTTTGCTTATGTACTTTTTAGCTACATCTTTATACAACCCATTTAACAAATGAGAGAAAATACTACTAGTATTTTCCTTAGCCCTATTAACAGATTTTCAAAGGAGATCATTATTGCACTTCTTTGATATTCTATAGTCTGAACTCATCAGTGTTTCGCATGTTAAGGTTTCTGACACCTTAAAGTAAAGGCTGAGGATTTTTGTAAAACCAAGACAGAGATGATACCAAATCTGTCTTAATAACAAAGCCAGTTTATCACACCAGTACAGTTATTTCACCAATGTATTTTTATTTTTTCCTAACATTTTGCTCTTCTCAAATCAAGGGTGGAACTGGAAAAAAAAATTCTCTTTCAGAAAGATTTCTAAATGTTGTTCAAGTCCTTCCCTGAAATGCTTTTTAAATGGAATGCATCTGTATCTTACATAAACAGGTGTTTAATGTATTCAGTTCTAAGAACTATCTGGAAAGCTTGGATGGTGAGACTATAATAGCAATAGTGACTAAAATAAATGCAAGTTACTTGTCTGACACTTACAGATGCTTTAATCTAATATTTTGCAAAGTTTTAGTGAAATGCTCAGAAATATTTTAATGCTAGTTGAAAGTAAACAGACTTGGGGAGGGGATATAAGCTTAAAAAGTGGAGGAAGGGAGAGCACTAAATGCAAACTTAGACTTCTATTTATGGAATTCCAACATAACTTTATTTCATGAGGTTACCCAGTAAGGCTTTATCATCTATTGTTTTCTACTTCTTAAGACAGCAGAATAAGACCTTCAGTGCAAATATGCACTCCCAGCAGGTTTCTACTTCTTCAGATCATTGGGAAAAAGTGGGTGAGATTACAGACTTCTAGCTTTTGGAGACAAGGTTAGATGATGTTATATTTGGCTGATACTGTCTGTTCTCCTCTTCCCATAACTGCTGAATTCACAGGTGAATTCCAGCTGAATTTGAAAGACAGGCTGAAATATCATTCTCAGGAAAAGTGGTCGACGAGGAGAACAACACACCAAGTGGTTTCCCTCTTGAGGACACAATTCAGAAATTACAGTCAGCTTTTCACCAGCCCCACTGTGTTCCATGCAGGATATAAAGGGAAGTTAAGAACCTGATGGGAGTAGAGATGTTAAGTGGGTTTTTTTTGTTTTGTCAGTTAATTTTATGGTTTTGTCAGGTTTTATCATTTTACTGTATCTTTTTTTAAACAGAGAAGAAATGTTTGTGGTAACAAAAGAAAACAGAAACTAGTATAATTTTTGCTGTCTGAAGCTACTCAGTATTTTTAAGTCCTCTTTAAGCTTTTAAAGTGAGTTTTCTTAAGCAAGGTGTTGAGTCAGAGTTAACTCTGTAGGTGGGATTATAGTTTAGGAATCCAGTACTTCAAGAATGCTTTTTAAAAATGATAGTAACATACTCATTATTGTGCAGACAAGTATGAAAGACACAAGTAATTCAGGTGTTTCTTGCCATTAGGGATTAGTGTGGATCTAGTGCATTTATATTTTGTGCTGTGTGTAAATAAGTCAAAACATACTTGTGCATTCAAATTTTTCATGCCTATTAAGTTGTTAAATGGAGCATTACTGAAAAAACAAAAGCTCAAACCACTAACAAAATTTGACAGCAAATCTTTGAATGAATGTCAAGATTTATATTTAAGATACATGATATAGTTTATTTGCACAAAAAAAAAAAAAAAGATGCTGTTTAACCTTTTGTAACACTTGGTCTTAAATAAACTGTTGATTTTAAAATAAATCCCTACACAAATAAGCTATTCTTCCTCTCTTAAAACCAAACAAATTGGCCATCTTGATGTACATCAATCGTGCTCCATTAGATGTCACTTTTTGTAGGAAATGCTACATAAATCATGAGTGTCTTCCCCAGAAGAAATGCAAATTTGAAACTTTATTGCTTTTTTATTACTAAACACATCACAGTATTATATTGTTTAATGAAATGTGACAGGCTTTGCTGCAAGAACTATAATGAATACAACAGCTTTTTTGCATTTAACAAGAAAAGGTGCCAACATTTTATTTTCAAGCTAGAAAGTGATTGTTTAGATTGGAGACAGATTCAATGTGATATATGTGTATATATGCATATGTATATTTTTGCAGACATCTTGTAACTTTATCATCTTTTCTTCTATAGGTCTTTCAGAATGATACTAAAAAAATTTTAAAAAATATTCTTTTTCTCAATTAGAAAAAGATCCATTCTGATGTTTGTATGTGAATCGTGAATAAGACTTCAGGGGGGTGGTTCTGTTTTACTTCTTCCCCGAGGAGAAAGTACTTTTGGTTTCCTAGACCATAAATGGTTGCCAAATAGGTTTTACTTTTCTCAAGCTTTTAAAGTCTTTATTAAAAACACATTAATAATAAATAAGATTTAAATATAAGCAGGAATTGATGCTATGAAACTTAAGAAATAAAATATTTTCTACTCAAAGTAACTGTGTTTAGTTACTTTTAACAACACTAATTTGGTTTTGATTTTTTTTTAAACTTTTTTAATTTGAAGGATGTATTCTGTTCAGCCTACAGTTTTTTTCAACCCTTTGTCCAAAATTCACCTCTCTGTAGTTAATGATTTTATTTCTTTTTAATTGCAGGTGTTCATACTGGGCCGAATTTGAAATAGAACACTTAAGCCATATTACAAAATACTGAAGGGATGTTGAGGATCTCATAATTTTTGGAATACATAGCATAAAATTGACTAGCCACAGTGCTGTAGCTGTCCTGTAACCAATATTCCAGTCATACTTCATTGCTGGAAGGGCATTTGAATTACAAACTTACTTTTCTTAGTACTTTTAAGAATTTTCTTATCAGTCAGTACTTTTCACTGAGTTGAACTTTCCACTGAGAGTCCTATCTGTTAAGGTAGTTCAAGCTAAAACATCATTTGTTATGATGTTTACATCTGCAAAATGCAAATGATCATGGATTTGCTAGTGCATTTAGTAGTTCCCTGCATGGCTGCCGGTATAAAGTTAACTTAATGGCAAGTTTTGGCATTAATACCTGCATGTAAGAACTACAACTGCATGCAGCTCCTTACTCTAATGGCAACTTAGAGTCATAAACTTACATTATTTTAATTGGGAAGTTCTGAAATGAGGAGGCTTGAGCATTGACTTCTTAACTGGAAATGGTTATTCTTATGACAGAAAATTGAAAAATCACTGTGAAGTTTATGTTGAACATTCTAGGTTCCTGCATATGTTTGATAACTTGTGAAAAAAAAAAACACAACAACCCAGAAAGTTACTAATTTCATTAAATCAAAAGTCACTGTTTTAAGTGATAAAAAGGTGCTTATTTTCTGATGTAAAACCACACTCCCTAATGAACAGAAAGCTGTGCATATGCTCTTGTAGAAGAAGCCTGGATTGCAGCTCTGAAGTGTGGGTATGCACCCGTACCTACATATATCCAGGCAGAGTTTGGGTTATTCTTGATACGACTTGCTTGAAATATTAACCATATTCTTTCCAATTAAGTGAACTGCAGTACATTTACAAACAGCTTGCTCTTTCTGCAGGATGGTTTTTATTGCTTTATGAGCTTGCTGATGTTTTGTTGTTTGCTTGTTTGTTGGTTTGCCGTTTGGTTTTTTTTTTGTTCCTACAGTCAATTGCATTCTTTAAATAAGAAAGATAATGCCAATGTGCTTACAGCAGGAGTAGGATCTCTTCAAAATGTTAGCATAAGGAAATTCCCTCTCCGTTTTCTTAATTTTTAAATTTTTGTTCTCCTTCTCTGTTGACTGAAGATCGTAGATTTTTAAAGTTATTTTAATCTGTTACAAGCTACAGATCTGTCTTTGGGTACGACCCCTTCCGCACCCCCAAACACCCCCGCCGGTAAAAAAAATCAACCAACCAAACAAAAAAAACCACCAAAAAACCCCCAAACCACCAACAACAATAAAAAACAAGCAAACAAACCCCCACAAAACTAGCGAATCAAAAGGTTTAATGATGAGGACACTCCTAATTATGTATCTGTGACTTAAAAATGGAACAGACTTTCTCAGCAACTTTCTGAAGCTATTTCATTTTCTGGACTTCTTTTTGTGTCCAAGTTTTACATTCAATATAATTTTATATCTAGTCTTTGGTCTTCTGTGTAGTAAGAATGGAGAATGTATAGTATTTTAGACTTTGTTGTATCATTTTGTATGGCTTTAGTGGCAGTGCTTCTCACCACCTGGAGTTGGTTGGTTTTGTGAAGTCATCAATGTGCAATGTAAATTTAACCGTTGTTACTTTACTTTATAACTAAGTCTCTCAAACACCCTTCTGTTTCAGTAACTCTCTGCAGGGAGCGATTGTCACAAAATGGCCTGATTTCCCAGGACAACTTGCAAAATAAGTGAGGTATGAGGCTGGAAAGCCTCCAGGCAAGAAGAAATTGTCATTTTTGGCTAAACTCATCTATCGTATGTAGAAGGACTTGGGCAACAACCTTGATTACTCTTAAGCTGATTTTGTTGTTTTGTTATTTATTTTATTTTATTTAAGTCTGAATGGCCTTAATGGTTTGAGAGTTCCTTTACATTTAACACAGACTCAAGGAGTCAATAAAATACCTTCTAGACAGCAGAACCATAAGAATTGCCACAGGACTTTTTATTGCATTACTTGCTTCATTTCCTTTTCTCCTCCTCCATATAGGGCCTAGTGCCTACCTCATAGAAAAGAATGCAGAATATAAAACTTCTTCCCTTACTCAATATGTTAATATTTTACCTTTCTTAATTTGCAATTTTAAAAACAGCCTATTTGGTTGAGAGTTAGGAGGTAAGAAAACCCATGGACTGCTTTGCTTTAATGCGAAGTGTTTGCTACAAAGCGGTTGTAAGGATCTCTGAAACACGGCTCCTTTTCCTTTTGAAATTTGGAGAAGGTATGCTGTGAGCTCTTTGGTTAATTGTCATGTGTCCGTCTAATAGGCTTTTTTGGTTCTGCATAAAGGTCTGATGTTTCTTCTTTATTCATTGAGACAAACTGCTTATTAAAATTAACTTAATCTAAATGCAGTAATCACTGTAAGAAAGATTAATCTTTTTCTTGAAGCTGATATTTGGTTTGTAATTCGCTGCATCTCCCTCTTTGGCTGATGAGATTGGGTCCTACATTGTACTGTGGATACAATAACTATGTATAATGATCCAGACTTCAGTATCAAATCTTGAATATTCTTTAATTAAGAGTAGTTGGTGTCAGTTGGTCTGTTGCCTCATATGGAAGTCACATAATACAGTTGCGTAACAATTGTTTTGATTTTAAGCTGTTTATTTTACTTGCTTGCAGATAAAAACAAGTCACCCTGCCTTCTAACTGGCTGTCATGTTTTTATTTTACCCTGTCACTGGTTAGTAGTTTGGTGGTTGGGGTTTAGGTGTTTTGGTTTGGGGGTTTTTTTGGGTACTAGGATTGTACCCCAAAATTTTTTTTTACTGAAAGAATATTATCATAATGATATTAGCCCAGAGCATTCTTAATTGCAACTGGAGTACAGTATCTTTTGTTTTCCATTACCATGTGTCTATTTATTATTATTATTAATTATTATTTATTATTATAAAAATCAGTTCTCTCCAGAAAGAGTTTCAAATTCTGTTTATTATTAAGCTGCAATATATGTCCCTCCACAGAACATGTGAGCAAGCAAAATGTACGGGCTGAGTTGCTCTCTGCATAAATGGGCAATAAAGGTGACTTTGCAGGGCCCTTGCTTCATTTGCTTACAAAAGTTTGAAGGCATTTACCTGTTGGGAAAAAAGACTCACACTGAGGAGTTTTCGACAGAGCCAGGATTGTTGCCTTTGTAATCCAAAGACATTTATTGTTAACGTTGACTGCAGAATGTCTAGGGAGATGCACGTAGCTAGCAGGAGAGGTTTAAAAATAGGTTTGTCAACCTTCTAATGTGTCCTTACTTTTCGAGCTTTCAACACCTGACCTAAGTATGCTGTGAATCAAATGAAAATCAAATTATAGCGGCGTAACTATTGTCTCACGGCCTGATGTACTGCAAGGAAACAAAGTAAAGGAGAAATAAAATTTCTTTTTATTGCAGTTAAGTCAGCATTTGAAGGACAGTGCTTCCAGTTGACTCAAAATAGTGGAGAGTGGAAGGATATTTCTGTAGACAAATTCAATATGTTGAGACATTTAAGTGTAATGAAATTTGAGATAAAGTTCTGTGATTTTTATTGATGAAATACTTAGCTTGGTACAGGAATACAATATTATCATGGGATGTTTGCACTGCTATATAAAACATTCTGAATATTTGAAAGTATGATTTATAAGGAAAAGTGTTTTGTTTGACAGATTGGCTTTTTTAATATGCAGTGAAAGCATGTTAGGAATTAGCTTCTGGCCTCTTCATTAATTACTGCATTGGAAACTGTAACCACCAAATTATGGTCTAAATTTTCAAAAAAATTAGAGCTACTTGTCCAATTCCTTATGCTTTATAGTGACTATCAAAATATTACATGTGAACTACAAAACTTGGTGTCCCCAAGGGAAACTTATAAGAACATTTAATGGCAAACCAAGAGATTTCATTGAATACTTTGCAGTTCTGAAACTGTAAGAAGACTTATATTTAATCCAGATGGTAATAAGAGGTACAGCAAAATCTTGAGGTGACTTATTTTTTAAAGGTGATTCATAAGTAAGTTCTCTGAAGTTTTTGGTTTGTTCTCTAACTCACTGAGCTGGAGGAAAAGCAGAAAATCTCTTGGAGATTTAATTGACTAAGGTTTAGAGTTAATGGTTACTGTTTTTATTTTGTGTATTTAAGTTCATGTATTCTTTGCTTCATTTTCTCTGTGGAGATGCAAAAGAAAGGGTGAAAGAACTCTACCTTTAGGGTTTTTCAGACTGAGAAGGGGGAAATGGCAGCTTATAAGGTCAGTAGGCAGTTAAAAACCTTTCTGTGTGGTTGTCAGCTACATTGAGATATGGGGTCTGAGAGTGCTCATGATGACAGCTTGAAATCTTTTTGCTAATTAACTGGTGCTTGCAAGATACAGAAGTTTCTAAGCCATCACTGATGATAAATACCATCAGTCTATGGCTAAGCATATACATAAGACTCATCAGTATGATTATGAAATACTCTCATTTCAAAAGTACTGTAGAAGAAGCTTTGAGCAAAGATTATCTCATTGCATTTAAAATCAGTTATAGGCTATAAAAGAAATTAATAGAATCATCATAGAATCACAGAATAGCTTGGGTTGGAAGGAACCTTTAAAGGTCATCTAGTCCTACCTCCCCCTGCAATGAGCAAAGACATCTTCAGCTAGATCAGGTCGCTCAGAGTCCTGTCCAACCTGACCTTGAATGTTTCCAGGGATGGAGCCCAGAGAGGTCTCTGGGCAACCTGTTCCAGTGTTTCACCACACTCATCATAAAATTGCCTTCCTTCTATCTTGTCTAAATCTGCCCTCTTTTGGTTTAAAGACATTACATGTAGTCCTATTACAACAGGCCATGATAAAACATTTGTCCCCATCTTTCCTATAAGCCCCCTTCAGGTACTGCAAGGCTGCTAGAAGGTCTCCTCGGAGCCTTCTCTTCCCCAGGCTGAACAACCTCAACTGTCTCAGCCTGTCTTCATAGCAGAGGTGCTCCAGCCCTCTGATCATCTTCGTGGCCCTTCTCTGGACTTGCTCCAAGAGGTCCAGATCCTTCTTATGTTTGGGGCTCCACAGCAGAGCAGAGGATCTCCAAAGCTCCATTGCAGTCTCAGATTTATCATTCTATGAACCCAAAGTCCACCTGAACTTGACCATAAAGCTTCATTCATCAGTCCAGAAGCAATTCTGCAATATCTTTTTTCCAATTTGAAAGTGAGCTTGAGGCTGTATTTGAAAATGACATGAGTTCAGGCCTTTGATAGTTTTCTATCAAAATGCATTAATGCATCAAAGTACATTAATACATTAATATAGACGTTTTTAATTCTCCTATACGATAATTTATACTGACTGCTAGTCTTAGACATACTAATTTGACACTATGTTTTTGTTGTGGAACACACTCATATTTTAAATCCTCAAACCAAGCAGAAAAACTAATTAATACATGGAAAGTATGCAAGCTTAACCAACTTGGTAATTTTCCTGATTTTTCATAGTTATGAAATAAATAAAATTAAGAAATCTTTCTATGTCTAGAAACAGGATTCATAAAATACTTTAAGGGAGAGCATTCACCCTAAAATACCTAAAGTGCAGTTCTCTCCTAAAATACCTAAAGTGCAGTTCTCTTTTGGATGAGCAGAAAATGAGGGACATTCTTTTTTTTTTTTTCTTTTTTTTTTTTGCTTTGCAAGTACTGCAAGGTATTTGCAATAACGGCTTTAAGTTAAATAGGAGATATCCTGAAAGTGGAAGTTAATGAACAAACATTTTATTAGGATTAAGCCTCTGATTTTTTCCCTTCAGTTAGTACAAAAAAGGTAAACCTTTGACAGTGTCCTTGTTTGTTGCTATAATTTAATAAGGAGAAAAATGGGTATTTAACTTAGGCAGGATGAGGAGGCAAATGGTTAGCTTGGCAAATACATTTTGGATACGAAGTACTATATGAAATATTCCATCTCTATTTTAATGATGGGTTATTATAATGAAAAAGAAATCTGTCAGCTAACTGGCCACACAGATGGTGTTTCCAGGTGATAGTTTTGCTTCAAATTAAGAGAAATGAGGTATTCTGCAATTCAGTTTTGTGTCCCACAGAATTAGTCACTACTGACAAAGAAAGGTTTTCAAAAAGAATAATGAAATATGGAGGGCTTACTGTAAAAGCTAGAACTGTTCTTTTCCATGATGTTTTCAGCAAGTTCAGTCATGGACAAACAGATGAGCTTTTGCATCTTACCATAAAATGATACAAGAGAAATCAATTGACTTTAAATGGATCCAAAGAGTGATTTAATGTTTCCATGAAGGCGTGTTTTCAGAAACTGAGAATGAGGTATCAAGCAATTATTTTCTGAATGGGAAATGATCATTTCCTGTCAAGATATCACAGTTTCAGAAACATTTCACTTGAGTAATGCGTAATATTCTTTATTTTTTTAGCCTTGGGAAGAGGACATGTCTGAGATCAAAATTTTGTCTGATCAGATTATCCCATCATCCATAAACTTTGTGATAGATGCATTCTACCTTTCAGAAGGATATGACTTCTTTTCAGAAGGCAAATCCACATACTTATATGTGCTAGTATGTCGAACCTAACTTCAGTCAGGATATTGCCAAAAGGATGGAGTCAGGTTTTCTTGAAGAAGTTCTTGTTTGTCAGGACTTCATATTTCATGTGCAGTGGTAAGAATGAGGTGAGATAAAAGCTAGCCATGCAAAACTGGAGCATCAGTCAGGCACAATTTTAGCTATTGAATGTCTAACTCCTGATAGAGTTAGGATTAAATAGGGCTTACATGATGCATCTATTCTGCTTGACCACCCTTTGGAAGTCCATTATCAGTCAGTGAGCTTGATGAGAGTGCTCTTCTGAATGCTTCTACTGTGTTGATAAAAATGTGCAGAACTGGGGTGTACAAGTCTCTAACCAACACAAACATCACTGTGGTGGTGATATCTAAACACAAGGTTTGCAAGTGAGTGTTAAATTTCTCAATTTGTTGGTTCCTGCTTTAAAAAAACCCACAAACAGCCAACAACAACCCAGCAATTTGCAAGCTGATGAAATGTGAGAAGTTTCCTCTAGAAAACTTACCTCATTAAGTGTATATTATACATAATGATTACCTAACCTCTAACGAATTCCTTATACACAAGTATACAGTTGTGAGAGTAGCTGTTTAGTATTTCTCAGCGTGACTTACGCAGGGAATAAATTTCTTCATATTCAGTAGTAGTAGATAAAATAAACTTGGAATCAATGTTAGTTGTGTAATCTTTCTTATATTTTGAAAATTTTAGAGGGTGCTAGGGAGCTAATTCCATGTCTACTAGTTAAGCTTTTTTTAGGATGTGGTGGTGGTGAATTTCCAATATTCGTGTGTTTGTACAAATATTTGTATTCTTGAAGTTGATTTATAAATTTATTTAAAAAAAACCCAACAGTGTTAAGACTACTGTTTGAAGCAATATGGGGAAGCAGCACCACTTTAAATCTCTGATGCCTGCAGCTCTTTGTGCATGCAGGTAGCGTTACCAAGATGTGTCCAAAACAATTACTGACCCATTAAAAATAAAAATTTGAAAACGTATTTAAAAAAAACCCACAAACCCTCACACCCCTAACCCTACCTTGTCTTTATCATGTTGGACAACCAGCCTGTTCCATTCAGCCCCTGGCTCAACTACCCCCTGCTTGTGACTTGAGGTAGATACCTGGTTTCAAGTAGCTTGTGCACCACAAAAAAAAGAAGTATCTCTGAGGTTTCTCCAACTTTCAGACTGAAAACACATCTTATACAGAGTATGTGACTTAGCTGATGACTGGGATTGCTCCAGAAGAATTCTTCCTTTCCGTTGTTGCTCCACATGGACTGAGGAGAGATGAAGTTGTCCTACTATATAGATTAAAGGGAGTAATTTTACTGTGCTTCGTTACTACTGCTTTGGTTGCAGCCTTTGCTTAACCATGAGTAGCAAAATGGTTCTTCTCTCTTTTAGAAGGTAGAGTCCTTTTATATCCTTCTGAATAATCCTATATAAAAGTTGCATAAATGTAATATATATAAGGTTTAATAACAGACGTATATGAGAAGGAAAAAAATGTTCCGGTGTATGTCCAAAAGTAAACAAGCACATAATCAAAATACTTTCAGAAATTCACTGTGATGAAGCTGCTTAAATTATTGAAAATAGTTGGATCACAACTATTTCTATAAGGAAAACTGGCACAATCATGTTATCTTCTTAGACCAGCAAACTTGGAGTTTTAAGTGCCTGTGGACGAGTGATCAGTATTCCAAACAAGCACTAGTCTGTTCCCTGAAATTTAAGGGCTGATTTTATGTGCTGCACATATTTATCTCTTGCATAACAAAGATATGTAAGAAAAGTAGCATAGATTGAGCTGGAAAGTCTTAAGTTTATGCTTTTATGTCCTAATCTTCTGATGGCTTCAACCAAAAATGCCAACAACACACAGACCTGCTGTAGTAATGGAAAATTTTGATATTTGTCTAGCTCTGTTCACCTAAGAATTTAGCATGCTTTGCAGCATATTGGCTCTGTACTTCTACTGCAGAATACAACCATTTACAAAAGATTCTACTGCAGAATACAACCATTTTCAAAAGATAAACTTCAGGTTCACAACCTGAAGAAAATTCCAGCTCTGTTCCCTTTGTGAAAAGAAGCTGTTTCAGAGCCCCACGCTTTCCCTTGCCGCTTCTCCGGCGGCTGCTGTTGTCTGGAGAGGAGATTAGTATGTTGGAGAGGAGCCTGAGCTCCGGTCCTTGTTCTTCTTGGTAATTGGATGCTGAGTTTTGTAGAAGAGGTATCTGATCTCATCTGCCCACAGCACATCAAGAAGGAATTGTTCAGCAAGGAGAGAAAGAGCTGTGTATCTAACTGAACGTTTCACGTAGGCTTTTTGGGCATTTGGGACTGCAGCCTTCACTGTGGAATGGTAATCAGATTCAAAATGCTCTTTATGGTGAATAACAGTGGAAGTAGAGAAAGGAGCAAAACCAGAAGAAAAGGCAGAAAGGGATGTAAAAATGTCCCCCAACTGTTGAAGTCATGAACAGACAGTTCAGATCTTTGTGTATAGAGAATTAATAGATTCTGCAATAGCAGAAACTTTTATAATATATTCTGCAAGATTATAGCAGTCCCTGGAAAATGTCTGTTGCAAAGACATGTGAGGTGGCTCACGTTCTGTTTGTAACTTCACACAGCCTTACGCTTCTTGTTTTATTATCACTGTATGCTGCAAGTTCAGGAGTACAGAAGAGGTATTCGTATTGCATTCCAGTATTGCCAAAGGCAACCACAGAGTTTTAGTACTTTAGAGTTGAATCTTAAAAATTTAATTTCTTTTTTAAAACAGGGATTTATATTTGTTTAATCAAATTGATTTCTAAAACCTTTTTGTATCAATTATTGGCTAATCTTTCAGATTTCAGGTTAATTCATAACAGATACTCATTATACATTTTACAATGTTGTTGTCTTGCTTTTATAATTTAATCGAAATAACGCTGTAAGTATTCATGTCTCCTTCCATCTTTGGTTTATCAAGCAAAATAAGTCAGTTTCTTCTTCTAACTTCAGATGACCATTTCATTGTGCATTTTACCATTTTTCCCCTTTGTACCCTTCCCAATTAGGGTTCATTATTCTTGAAGTAACCAGAACTTTACATACATTTCAAAGAGGTTTGATGCTTCATTAGCGATATTTTCCCTTCTCATCTGATACATTTCCAGGCTTTATTTTCACAGATGGGAGGAATTCTCTGCTGCTGAAAGAGGAAGGTCCTACTTCTCTCTCTCTGCTTACCTTCCATTGATCTGCTTGAGGGTAGAAAGGTGTTGCAGAGGGATCTGGACAGGCTGGCTGGATGGGCTGAGACCAATGGTACGAGGCTGGTGGTGCCCAGCAGAAAAGGACCTGGTGTGTTGGTCTACAGCCAGCTGAATGTGAGCCAGCAGTGTGCCCAGGTGGCCAAGAAGGCCAACAGCATCCTGGCCTGTATCAGGAACAGTGTGGTGAGGAGGACTTGGGAGGTGACTGTCCTTCTCAGCACTGGTGAGGCCCCACCTTGAGTACTGTGTCCAGTTTTGGGCCACTCACTACAAGAAAGACATTGAGATGCTGGAGCAGGTCTAGAGAAGGGCAGTGGAGCTGGTGAGGGGTCTGGAGAGCAAGGCTGGGATTGTTTAGACTGGAGAAAAGGAGGGAGGGGAGCTGGGATTGTTTAGCCTGGAGAAAAGGAGGCTGAGAAGAGACCATCTCGCTCTCTACAACTGCCTGAAAGGAGGCTGGAGGGAGGTGGGGGTTGGTCTGTTCTCACAAGCCACAGGTGATAGGACAAGAGGAAATAGCCTCAAGTTTCGCCAGGGGAGTTTTAGACTGGATATTAGGAAAAAAGTTGTCACCAAAGTGTTATCAAAAGCATTGGGACAGGCTGCCCAGGGAAATGGCTGAGTTACCATCCCAGGAAGTATTTAAAAGATGTGTAGATGTCATGCTGAGGGCCGTGATTTAGTGGTAACTTGGAGGTGCTAGATTTGGCTTGATGATCTTAAAGGTTTTTTCCCACCAAAACAATTCTTTGATCCTGTTTGTGTGAGACTGTTTAACGTGTTAACCCAGGATAAGGGCTGAACACTTAAGGAAATACTTTTTCATTGTGCCACTGATGGTTTTCAGGTTGCCCACAGAGATTGTGCAGCCTCCATCCTTCAAGATTTTCAAAAGCCATCTGGACATGGTATTTGACCAGATGACATCCAGAAGTTCCTGTCCAACCTCAAGCAAGGTCATTCTGGAGCATTATTAAAAAAAAATAATAAGAAAATCTACTGCACTAGAGTTTTGAATTGAATCACAGATGGACCTGGGACCTGAGAGACCTAGTGGAGGGAAAATGCAGGACTGTATGGCCTGGAGCTGAGGGAAAAATGGGAATCATGGAAAGTAGAAACAGGGTTAAGGCAAACCGTTATTTTGATTCATTTGTTCATGAAATTATGGCCAAAGACTGTAGCAGCCTTTTGGTGGCCACATTAAGCAGTTTTGTTCATATAAAGTATGTTGCTCACTTCCAGCATATTGCCTCTCCAGAACTTAGCAGAAATTCTTGTAGGCAGTTGCATAATCTCTTGATTTGTGGCATTAAACTACATCCCGTTTCTCTCACTTTCATCCCCAGTTTTAGTATTCCAGTTTGCCTGTGTACTTGCAGTGCAGTCTCATCTTCCTGGTGGAAGATGGAACTGAAATGCTAAATACTACTTGTCTTCTCGGCTGATCTTTGACCAGTTTTGCCTTGAACACCGTGTACCTTGCTGAATTAGTTCAGAATGGTAAGTTTAGTAAAAATCATTTTAAAGCTTTGCATGTTTCAAGATCACATCAAGATTTAAAATGGCCCAGCTGCTTTCTCTACCTTGACTACAGCTGCAGGCATTATTTGTACCGCTATTCCGAGCTGCTGTTTTCCAGGCAGATGGGGCCAAGGTTTGTGTTATTTAAAATTCTAAGTTAAAGTACTTGCCTTTTCTTTTCCAGTTCTTTTATTATTCTACAGTGAATGCAAATCTGTTCAGCAGCTTTTTCCTCAGCCTTCTTTCTTTTAATGGGCCACACTCCACTCCAAATGAGAATTTATATAGATGGGGCTTCAGAAAGGAAGAAAAATAGATTCTTATGATGATCTTTTTCCTTTAAAAGATGTCTGATTTGTATAACCCAGCGCCTGTCTTCTCTTGTCCAGTTTCTTGGAAATTTCTCTGACTCGCAGTCACTGGTTTAAGTTTCTTACACAGAGTGGCTTTCAAGCACATCCTGCAAGTTGTTTAATAAAACCCTTGATTTTGCTTTGTATTTAAGTGTGCTCACTTAAATAAGAGTCCATCTGGATGGTTCTGATTGCCTTGAATCCTGTTTAAATGAAAACTGGACGGGGGCATTGCTGCCTGCAGTTGTGTCTCTTCCTGAGGGAACTGGTGGCCCGAGTGGCCATTGGATTCCCATGAACACAGCAGCTGGCATTCAGCACTCGGGCCATCTCTAATGCATAGTTACACCACAAATGGGCATGAAAAAGTAATATAGCTATAATTGTCATTTTGATAAAATGTTTTGAAATGCTAAGGGCCTAAGGAATTGCATAATGTAAGTGGGTTTGGTTTTTAGCTTGACGGTTTTTGCTTGACAGCTGGTTTGGTTTTTTCACACACTTTAGAAATATAAGTGGCCTGTTACGTTATAAATTAATCGTATTATAAATAGACATAAATATAGGAGCATATATGGATTTAAGATATTGATGTCAGATTTGTATTAATATTGTGCCAGTATGAAGGTTCTTCAACCCGGAAAAAAGTGTGTTATTAGATATCTGCCCTTTTTAAAAAATAGGATGCTCATTTTGAAGATCAAATTACAACCATTTATCCGGGTCTCTGTAAAACTGAAAAAGCAATATATTTTTCTTGCATGCTGTCTAGCTCACACCCAGAACTTTATCACATTTTTTGCATGCTTTTTAGTTAACAGAGCTGAATGAATATAAATAACAAAGAAAGGTAGACAAAAAGTTTATTATTGAAATGCAATTCAAAGAAGATGAAATTCTTGGTGAGTCCTGCATCGCAGTGCAGTAATTTACTGGTAGTAAAAGGTCATCAATAGTATATTTAGGCAGAGCTTAACTTCATGTGATGCTCATACCTTGTTTCAGGATGGCCTCTTGTTTCAGGGCAGAATTAGAGTCCAAAGGCTTATCTTTTGCAGGACTTTACTGGAATCTCTGCAAGTGCAAGTTCCCAGGTTTGGTGCTGTAAATTCAATACTGTAAAATGCAATTTAAATATGCTGCCTTTTTCTTCTGTTCATAACAGAACACTGTAAATCTTCTAACACGACAAAGATGAATAATATTCTTCAGCTTTCTAGTTAGTAGTTTCAGAGTGAATTGAACATCTCTATAGAAAATCCATATATTAAACATACGTGTACAGACAAATGCAACAGCATATTTGGAAGTATGGTTTTTAACTGGTGTGGTTATGACCTAAGCAGAACTTAACGTAGTTTACTGGAGCTATTACTATTACTAGTGACGAAGTTGGAACCATGCATTTGATTTGTGTTTATATTTTTCATTATTCTGGTATTTTCTTTTACCTCTATTTTAGCAAACGTGTTCAAGGCATGCTTTGAAACAAAGGAACTTTTGGTTTACTTATATGAGAATCAAATTGGAACAAAAAAAATAATGCAATATGCAGATCATTAAAGTTTTGTTTTAACCCAAAAGTAACTGAATACATTTGTCTTTCGCACAGAATATAAAAGTAATGCACTTTTCTTTTTAGATCTATTCTGCTCAGTAGACAATGCAGTTAAAAAAAAAAATCCAACAAACCAAAACCCATTGAAGATAAAAAGAACCAAGGGAGTTTATCTTTCTGCCAAATACATTTGTTACAAACATAAATAGTATGAAAGCTTTCTTATCAAGACCTGTATCTGATAGAAGAATCCTCTTATGGACAGATTGCAGTCTAAGGTATTCCTTATGCCAGCATAGCTCACCAGTTCTGCACTCTGTCCCTCCCTTTCTGGCATTTGCAAAACTGCAGTTAAAATTTTCAAATAATGCAAGTAATGACGCATCATAATAACAGGATTAGTTTTACTTATTTTTTATGTTGCTGAAATATAACCCCTCCCTCCAGGTATCCACTGGGATACCTTAAAAAATACATACTCACTTAGGTCCTTGTAAATGGCAGGGGTAAGGACTTTTAGAGTTATCAATAATTGCAGAAATGGTTGTATTGCTCAGATTCTGTTCATGCTAAAATGATGATGTGCACTTTAGCTGAATAGTTGTCTAATTCTTCCAGCTGTGCCTTGACAAATTACCATAGAAATAACCATTAATTATCTGATCTATAAAGGGAGAAATCATTTGATCTTTTCCCAATTATTAATGAGTAATTAAATGATAAACTACCCATATGTAAACCATTCATGTAACAAAATATACCTAAGATTGCGCAGCTCTTTTAGTGTGGTAAAGTAGAAGCTAAGTGGGGCTAGTGTTAAAGAACTTTAACTCACAACCATAGTGAAAAATGTGGGGTGTTCTTCTACTGGAAATGTGAGAAACAGGAAGACTTAGAGATTTATTTCTGCTCTCTATAATTCTCAACTAGTTTTACATTTTCTGTGAAAAAATATGCCTGACTTAAAGGCTTTTATTAATAATTTTCATTTTAATAGCTACCTGTTTTATAACTATAAGGACATTTGTTTCTGTAAGAGTATAATATTATTCTAGATTAGGGGATTGTTACATTTCTACAAGAAATGATTTGAGCCTGTTTCTTTTATTTCAATGAAGCAAAGAACAACATTCTCCTTGAATGGATCACAGTTGAGGAAAAAAATCTTTTTTTGGTCTTTCACAAATAAGAGAAACATTTAAATTTAATTTAGATTATTTTTTTTAAATCACATATGAACAGACAATACAGATTAGCAGCATCTTTAGCACAAAACCCGAGCTGAGTTTGGTTGATTCTAATTCTTCTATTTAGGTAGCATCCAATTTCCCTTGTAAGTAGTTTTACTTACCCATGTAGATCCTTGGCTGGTATTACTACCTGATAGTACTCTATTTAGAGTTCTGTAAATTTTCTTTTCAATTTGGCAGTTGAAATAAAGCCAAGAAAACATCGCTTTAGTTGTTCACAAATAACATTATCATATTCTTCAGATAACAAAGAAAATAGGGAAAAAATAGCTTTAAGTAAACAAACATGTTTTGTCTGAAACCAGATTACATAGTTTATCTTGGCTTGATGCTTTTGAACTTTTTATTATTACATTTAGAAGTATTTCTATGTCTAACATATAAACATTTCCTACAGAGCGTGTCAGAGTTGACCTTTCTGACTTGCCACAAAAAAAGTCCAACTGCGCATAAAAATTCAGCACAAATGGAGCATTTCAACTTGAACCAGAACAACACTTGGGGGGGAGGGGGAGGAGCAAACTCCTCCAAATCAGCCAGCTCTTTTGATGACTTAATGGGGTTTGTGCAACCCAGAACTTGAATCTCCTTTTTCATGGGGGAGTTATTGGATTTTTCCCCATAGTGTGCTTCATCATTTTCAATGAGCAATTTACTTGACCCTTTATCCAGGAGCTCATTCTAAATTAAAAGCTATTGTCCTCTCTTCAAAGGACTAACAGCATTGTTAAGAATTTGACTTGGAGTTAACTTGAAGAAAGAAAAAGCACAGATAATAAGAAACATTCTTCTGTCCCTTTTTCTCCCCCCTCCCCCCACCTTCTTCATTGTTTTGGTTTGCCCTTTTTTTTTTTTTTTTTATTCCTGGAAGACATTTTATTGAGAAAGGGAGGAACTGCCTGATTTCAGTCTTTGCAGCCCATTTCCTGCTGTGATTCAAAGTCCAGTGGAAGGCTAGACAACAAAATCCTTGGCAAAATTGTATGCATCCATAATACCTTGGAAATTCTGTAATTGTTTATCATTTTAATGAAGTGTCTTTCAAATATCATGATTTATCAATCAGTTCTTAATGTCAACAACTAAAGTAGGTATAAAAATTGAACCACATTGTAGCGTGACATCTCTCCTACAGTTTATAGTTTCTGATGGTCATTCTCTAACAACCTGAAAATAATGGAAGCACCAAGAACACCATTATGATTTTGATAAGTAATAGGCTTAAAATCTGAGGCTTACAAGAGACTTTTTCACAGAACTGCTTTTTCTGCTGAGGATTCTTCCTGTTGATGATTCCTAGTAGAAGAATTGCAGTACTTAATTTTCCATTTTTTTTCAGCCCATTTCTAAGTGCTGCAAACAACCTCAGAAATTCATTAATGATGTGTTCTTACAGCTTGCTTTAAACCTTTAATTTTTCTTCAACGTTTGTTCACTCGTATCTTCTCAAATCATAAAAACGTAAAATATCAGAAAGCCTTTCACTTTCCATGTTAGTGGAAAGAATGGAAATATTTTTTAGGTGTCTTTCAAATGGGAACAATATAAGTTTGAGAACAGACTTCAGAAAGCACTTTCGTTACCATGATGAATGTGAATTTTTTTTAGGGGGATTTTGGTACTTAAAGGCTTCTTTTCCCCCTTTGTCTAAACAAATGATACCCTTTTGAGATAGGTTTTAGAGGCATGAAATTATGTACAGAGAAAATTCCAGTTCCTTCCTTTTAATGTTAGTATAGGAGTAAAGCACAGTATTGCTATTGTTGTCACATAATGAGATGATTACTACCTAGGGAAAGGCATTATTAAATTAATAATCACTTAGTAAAGCACCCTCACTTTGATAATTAGAGACATCACTTGCAAGAATTAGTCTATAATCAATCTTTTCAGCTAGTAAATGGAGATGCATAAAAATTGCAAAATTTAAGAGCTAATCAAAGTGTTGAGGAGGCACAGTACTCTTAGAATGGAACATGCTTTGGAGACACCTTTCTCAATCTTCCTCAGCTGCCAGTGACTCCTTCTGGTGTTGCATGGGCTGGCTGGTCTTGTGTTCCTGGTGGGGAAAGCCATTCTACCTGTTGATGGTCTTAAAACCTGACTTTTCTTCACTGGGTGGGTCTGTGACAATGTACGTAGCCTACTTACTGTTTTCATGAGCAGATACTCATTTTCCAAAAGCACATATTCAAAGATGGTATATAAATGCATTTTGAAATTGCAGGCACTAGGATTGAAGAGAACTTAGTGAAGGTTAGCAGTCCATATGCTTTTAGGGATGTTGGGTATTCTTCTTTGATCTCTCTGCCTGAAAGGGCTTCTGTAAATTGTTGGGGCTATGTGCTTCCTTTATTTTATCTGTGGTTTACAGAAACACTACAGGATATTTTTATTAGGTAGGTGACTATCAGCATTGGGAGGTTAAATTTTTATCTTTCTGTTGATGTTATCAATACAGAAAACGTGGCTAAGTATTTCTGATTAAGCTTGAATTGAAACCCTCAAGGAATAGGAGACTGTGAGCCTACTTTCTGGTAGGAATGTGGGATCCGGTGAGCGTTGGATTCCTGATTTAGCTTCGTCTGCTTCCTTTCAGGCACTGCAGTTGTGTCGTGGCTTTGTCTGCTCTTGCAGCTCTCTTGTTGGCTACATTAGTCTTGTTTCAGCAGCTTCAATAAATAGATATTTATTTTTAAAATAGTAAAGCTCTTAGTAAAATCAGTAATAAAGATCCTGAAGCAAGTCAACTTCACGAATCAGAGGTAAGGCTACATGAAGTGTAGACAGTGCAGCTAGCACAGAATTTTTGGAGGGACACACCTAACCATCATCGATCCAGCAGTGACATGCTCCATTGAGCACTGACAGATAAAAAAAACAGATGACCAGTCATGTTGTGTTGAGCTAAATTAAGGTAATAGCTTATAAAATTCCTACATTAGTAGAAGAAGTTGAGGAGTAGAGCAACCCCTCTTCTTTTTTTTTCTTTTTTTTCTATTTTTTTTCTTTTTTTCTTTTTTCTTTCTTTCTTTTCTTTTTTCTTTTTATCATCTTTTTGTCTTTTTTTTTTCTTTCTTTTTTTTTTTTTTCCTGTCAGACAAGGGCATTTAAAGAAAGAATGCAACTGACTAATGATTCTGCAACAAAAAATGTGGTAGAATCAGAAGTTGAATTTGCAGGTCTATTTCCAATCTAGGGCCATAATGATACTTTTGTTTTATCTGTTGTTCAACTTCAAAAGAGCACTGGATAAAGTAAAGGTGATCCTTATCTGGTAGACAGAATGATACAGGGGGTGGGGGGAGAGAGTGGCAATGAAAAGGGCTTGTAATTGTGGTTCTTTAGACAACAGGGAAAATGTGGGCAAAAAATGTGGACAAAATCTTTGTCTCAGTCTTCATCAGCAAGGGCCAAAAGTCGCAGAAGGCAATGGCAGGGATTGGGAGAATGAGGAATTGCCCAATGTAAGAGAAGACCAGGTTCAAGGCCATCTAAGGAACCTGAAAGTGCACAATTACATGGGACCTGTTGACATTCATTTGTGGATCCTGAGGGAACTGGCAGATGAAGTTGCTGAGCCACTATCCATCATATTTGAGAAGTCATGGCAATCAGTGAAGTTTTGCTGACTGGAAAAGGGGAAACATAACCCCCATTTAAAAAAAAAAGATAAAAAGGAAGACCCAGAGAACTACAAGTAGGTCAATCTCATCTCTGAGCATGGCAAGATCATGCAGCAGATCCTCCCAGAATCTCTGCTAAGGCATGTGGAAAATAAGGAGGTGACTGATGACAGACACCATTGTGTCTGAAATATTTGGTGGTCTTCTATGACAGTGTTACAGTGTTTGTGGATAAGGGAAGAGCAACTGACATCATCTATCTCGAATTCTACAAAACATTTGACACTGGCCCACATGATATCTTTTCCCCTAAATTAGAGAGAGATGGATTTGATGGATGGACCACTCGGTGGATAAGGAACTGCCTGGCAGACCTCGCTCAAAGACTTGTGGTACATGACTCTATGTCCATGTGGAGACTAGTGACGGGTGGCATTCCCCTGGCATTGGTACTGGGACTGGTACTGTTTAGTAAGTAGTTAGCCATATTCACACAATCATAATTTTTGATGAAGGTGCTAACTCATTTTTAGCTTAACCTCACAAGAAATATTTGTGACCCTGTAGATGAAGACACTGAAGTTCTTGAGTTCCACATAAGACCTTTTTACAACTGTGATATGTAATTCAATGTTGTTTCATATTAAAAACAACTAGGTTTTAAAATAAAGATTTATTTTTTACTTAATCTTGAACGTGGGAATGAAACTAGGAGTAACCTGTACTTCATGGGTTTTAAAAGTAGGATCCTGAGACTTAAATATCCAAGCTCCTTAGAGAACTTAACTGAGGACACCAAAAGTATGATGGATGTCTTAAATCTGTTATTAGACAGACCCAGGGAATAAGATATGCTTCCAGAGAGCAGCAGTAACGAAGAAAAGTCTGACATAACAGCAAGGGAATGGAGTGCACAGCTCGGTGCCTACTGAATTGGCATAACTAAAAGCAGAAGAGGTGGAAGAACTATTCTCCAGACAGCAGTGCATCTGAAATCTTTTGTGGTTTTGTCTGCTAGATACGTAGGCCTTTCTGTATATCTTAACAGTCCACATTCCTGACAGTCTTCGAAAGAACTCCACATCTTTGTAGATAATACTTTCATATTTGTGTGGAGTGTTATTTTGTAAACTAGAGTAAATGGAAGAAGGAAAGACAACCTTGTGCTTGCTGTGTGTTTTTCCTTGCATCCTCTTGCAGGCAGCTCATGTAAGAGAGCAGTCAGATCTGCTGCTTCTCTGCCTTTGAAGACAGCAGAATTCATTGTCTGGTGCTGAGGAGGAGACTTTCACTCACACCATTTACATCTTTGTTTTTCCATATGTCTATGAATATATATTATGTACTACTATTTTCTATGCAGTAGACTTACTGCTCTATACCTTTGTATATAATGATAAAAGTCTATTATATATAATATTGAGGGTTTTAGTACTGTAATTCTCGCTAGCTTTCTTTTAAAATAGTAATAATGTGAATAATGGCTGTTTAATCACCTACTCCTCCTGGCAGCTGTTTCGACAGAGGAATTAACAGCATAATGTATTCCTGTAAGATCCCGTCATACTCGCTTTGCAGGTGTTAAAGAAACTGATGTAATATTTTACCAATAGCGCCAACTGGGATACAGCTGTCTCTGCTTGAGTAAAACTCCTCAGAAATTGGAAAAATGATGTATTTTGAAGGTATTTCAGGCTTGAAAGACCTGAGCTTGTCTTATCATTAGTATTTGCAGGGAGTGGAGTTTATTTATTCTGGTAGCCAAGTTAAAAAAGGTCTGTGATGGTGTTATTTCCAAGGGGCTTCTAAAAAAGACTTAAATTTACATTCTGTTAAACTTCTGTCTTCGGAATTGCTTTTTTGGTAAAGTAGTTTCTATCTCCATTTTTACTGCTGACAGGAGGTAGCTTTTTTATTAATATGCTATTGCCTGTAGGAAACCAGTACACATGCTAAATTCTATTAAAAGTTATTCCAGGGCTCACCCACGCATGCAGTAATTATGATTGTGAGCATCCAAGGAATATCTTAATTAAAGCAGGGTAATACAATTTTAGTTACAGATTAGATCATTTTAAGACTTAAAAATATTAAATTTTCCTTTTGTTTTCATGTAATTAATATTGGTATAGCTGTTTTGATAACACATTGCCTTGTTAATGTGAGTTTTGTAGGGGTAGGAAAATGTACAAAATCTGAAAGTCTAATCAATTAGAAAAACTCTGTTTATTTTGGTAGACTGTGTTTACTTGAAAGTCATTTAGTTACTTGCTTGAGAAAAAAATCTGCATGCATGAGAGTGAAGAAAATAGTTTCTGCAGCAGACTGTACAACCTTGGTTTCATCTTTTTCATTAACTTCAGTGGTATACTGAAGTTTGTTGTATGAATCTCTAGTTGTTTGGGTTTTTTTTATGGTAAATTTGAGCTCATGTAGACGTTGTTGTTCATCTTGAAGCCGACCTGTGTTCTGAATCTTAATGATGCTGAACTGGTTTTGCAGTAAAATAATTGACTTGCACAGGCTAGAGTTTTCCCTGTTCTGTTCACATGTCTGTGTGGTCACTCTGTAGAGATCAGTAGCAATTTTTGTGTAGTTTGATGTATAGTTTAGAATAACTACGTCTGATAATTGAATGTCTGGCTAGAAATCACAGATAACTAAAAATACATCTACACTGACTCTAGTGATTACTACATTGTGTACACTTAAGGAAACCTGTGTGAAAGTAGTTAGCTTGAATACTGGCAACATGAAGTTTAGCTTGAGATAAGTGTTTGATTGTTACCCATTTTCTTGGGTAACCTACCGTGAATCTCTTTACGCTGCAGTCATACTTACTCTCTAAGCTGCCAAAGCAAAATGACTGGTTGTACAATCAAGTTTAAAACTAGCCCCAGCACCTTCATGTAACGCTGCCTTCATAGCAAACTTTTTACAGGATCCCAGTTCCTGACTGCTACCCAGTATGGAAAGATAAAGAGCACCGGGCCCACTTTATCAGGCAGAACTATTGTTTCTAATCTGCTAGATGATTATCTAGATGCTTTGGGTATTGTCCTGAATTTCAGTATAGTGGGATTTAATTGCCGTCTGCAGAAGAAAATCCTCTCATCACTTTTAGAAGATCACAAGCCAACAAGAAGATCACAAACACACAGAAGCTAGGAGAGGTTGGCATAGAAATGGCAATAAAAGGGCAAAGTTACTCCACTTGGGAGGCCCTAGCAATTTTTCATCCCAAGATGGGTGCAAGTGATCAGTTTGTTTTGCAGAACCCATCATCTAACAGTCTTGGGTGAGTGGAGACAGCTGCACTTTGGATTGAAATTGGGGTTTTTTGCAAGAAGTGTTTGCATTGAGGTGCCTCCAGACTAATCCCATCAGACTTCTGGACAGGTCAGTGGAGACTTAAGGATTTTTGCATTGGAATGCCCTCTCCCAGATAGAAACCATCATGACTGTGAGTACCAGTCTATGCCAATCATAGAATTGCCTAGGTTTAAAGTGACCTTTCAGATCATCATGTTCAAGCATCAAAATGACCCTGACAAAAACCATCACTCAACCATGTCACTAAGCCCCACGTCTGCCCATCTTTTAAACACCTCCAGAAACAAAGATTACACCACTTCCCTGGGCAGCCTCTTCCAATGTTTAATTCAATGTATATACCCCAGCATGTATGTATTTTAGAAATCTTGATACCAAGATTTCTCAGCTGACAGCATTTAGGCACCAATAAATCAAGCTGTAATTTTGTAAATTGACCTCTAATTTTGTAAATAACATGCACAGCTCTAGCTATCACAGTTATCTATTTATGGGAGTTTTCTGCCAGTCTCACAGGCTCTAACATTCCGTATCCACAAATGTATAATCCATCTTTAATTTCAGTGGGTACTTCTAGCAATAATTACCAGAACTCTGGATGTATAAAAAGTATTAATCAGGAAAATGCAGGTATTGGATTTTGCTGAATTAAGGTAATATGTTAATTGATTGAAGATGATTCACGGCAGGTTGTGGTTCTGAAATCTAGATATACTTTACAATACTTCACTGCTTCAATGATTTATGGACTTGTCATTTTATCTTATATGAGGAATTGGGTAAAGTGACCTTGGAAGGATATTTTCATGATTGTTTTTAATACATAAGGGAAAAAGGGTAGAAAAAAATTACCCCAAGTACTGCTAAGATACAGAAATAATGTAGAACTTCAATAGTGTTGTCAAATGTCTGTGCTGTAAACAGAGTTTAGACAGATATAGTCTGCATAAGGAGATTTGCTTTTTTACTTCTTTGAACATTAATAAAACCTCTCTGAGTCCATTCCCCAATTTAAATAATGAATGAACATTTTCTTACCGCTCTCTCACATACATACCCTCAAGTAATGGATCTTCTGCAATAAATAAAAGCTGGGAATGTTTGTGGGGTTTTTTGTTTATTTCTTAATGTCGTAGGAGTTATGTTTTATGTGCCTCTATCCACACTCCCACGGGCATGTATTAATACTTGGAAAATGTCTAGGAGAGGTAGGCTGTTGCGCAGAGAATGGGAATCCTTTGTTACTTCTTTGAATGTGATAGTGGTTCCAAATCTAGTAGCAATAGAAATATCCTTTGCTTCTTGTACTAGAACTGCATTGAAAAAAGTTCCTGTATTCTGCACAGAACTGCATTTCTGGGATAAAGCTGTTGCAAGCCTACATTTTAGATTCCTACAATCTTACGTCTACACTGGCCTCGAGTCTAAATGTTTCCATGTAGTCTATACACAGTAAAATACCAGGACTTAAGAAATTAAATTAAATGTCTTTTAGACCGAGATGGAGGTCTTGGAGATGAAATAAAAATTTTTAAAAGAATTATTCATAATTTATTTCCCCCTTTGTGAAAACCACATTTCGGATTTATTCCTTTTCCCTTTTCCATTATATATTAAAATTAATAATTTTACTACTTTTCAATGAAACGCATGTATTTAATTCTGTCCTTGTCTAGCATTGTTAGTTTTTGTTCTATATTTTTTCTCACTCTTAAATATGCAAACTTCATTTTATTATCAAAGGTCTTGGTCTGAGTTGGTTTTCTTTATGTTGCTCCTAAAGGACTCCTGTGACAAAGATACATACCCAGGGTTTTAAGGCTAGGTTCAAGTCACCCATTTTTCTGGTAACACAGCAAATAAGTGGTGAGGCCTGGGCTGAGAATGGAAATTTAAATGGTATGGGTAGAATCCCCTCTGCTGATGAAAAGTCACAGAATCACACGGGGTTGGAAGGGACCTCTGGAGATCATCTAGTCCAACCCCCTGACAAAGCAGGTCCACCCAGAGCATGTCCCACAGGAACATGTCCAGGCAGGCTTTGAATGTCTCCAGAGAAG
>BJBW01007590.1:0-40650 GCA_004320125.1 Scolopax mira
GCAACACCTGACGTTCGTGATGCCATTTATCTTAAAAGAGCCAACAAGGCCATTCAAAGATGGCCCACATCAATTACATAGATAAAATGGGGGGGAAAGTATTATGAAAGAGCTACTTATACATTCATAAATACGTGAAGGAAAGAATTTCACAGTTACGGGAACGCTCTTGAAAGGGTAGCATTAAAAACCGGAATATTAAACATCTCAAAGGCAATGGGCTTTGACTTCCTATGCAAAAGTTTCATAATTCATTGCATTGTCCGAAAAAGTAATTGCACAACTCCACTGGTCAAGGAGCTTATAAAGAAAGGCCTAAGCCTTACCTTGTCCTCTGTATATTTACATAGGAAGAAACCCCTTATTTACTCAAAAAAAAACTACAGGAAGAAAGCAGAATAACTTCAAGTCCACCAGCTACTGTACACAGATGATTGTTCTATACCACTACAGTTAAAAATCAATATACATCTCAACAGCACGCAATTAAAATAGATGTCTTTTAAATCAAAAATTATTTTCTAACTAGTTTGTAGCTCACAAAGCTGGAGAAAGAAAAAAAAAAGAGAGATCTATAGGATGAGGCGTCTGTTGATCTGAGAGTTCGTTAATTTTAATCCTCGCCCAAGATTTCCTAGCATCCTATTAACAGTATCCGACTGATTTCTAGCCTGTTGCTACTTTATCAGAGAAAACTATTTGATTTTTTCTCATCCGTACTTCCCGCACGGTTGATGGTCACTATAATAGAGATATACAAAGTCCCAATAGGTAAAAGTAACACCTACTCTGCATTCAGAACTGGCTTGGAAACAATTCACAATCTGATTGTTCCTTCTGTAAAATTGGAGCTACATTTTCCCAACATTGCTTTGCAATTTCCCAACAAAAGTCTTTGGGGGGGTTTGTTTGTTTATTTGTTTGTTGTTTTTATTTTTAAATAACCTCTTAATGATACTACGATGAGCGCAGACTTATCTACCTGGCACTCACACATTACGGATACTTTCAACTAACATTAAGATACTTAAATTACCAAAGTCCTCCAGGTGGGTTATGGGGCAAACCAAGCAAAAAAGATGTAATTTCCAGTTTGTGTTACAATGGGCTAAAATACGTTACGATTGGTCTAATTCTTTTTTTCAAAGGCGGGAACGAAAGGCAAGAGTTAAGATTGATTTAGGGTTTCAGATGAAATAACAGAAGAACTCAACCTTTGTGCTCCCTGTGTATGCCCACGGTACCATGAGCTGGCTAAACAAGTTTGAGGCATTAATCTCTTGAGTCTTTATTGCCAACAGAGGTCAGGGAGGCAGCGAGGTGAGTGGCAAACACATAAAAGATGTAATTTCAACAGAAACTCTAACTGTTGGTTAACAGTGAAGGTTAACACTGAAGGTACGGCATCATCTAGGGAGATCTGGCTTGGCTTTCAGATCCTAAATTAAAATATTAAAATGAGGAGGAGAAAACCCCTCAGGATCACTCCCAAGGCATCCAGTACCGTTACAACCCTAATCAGCAAGAAACACCACGCACCAAACATCACAATCCCATTTTCTCATCTTTCTTTAAGCTAACGCGCATTGGAACACACGGTTAAGGGGAAGCAGCTGTAACTTAGAAGATGCTTCAGGAAAGAGTCTCCTAGAAAAACAAAAAAAAAAAGAAAAAAAGAAAAAAAAAGCAGCGTGGGGAGGAACACCCAGAGGCCACACTGTCTCCCCGAAGTCAAAGCTCTCGCCTTGGCTTGTGACAGGGGCTGCGGGCTCTCATTAGCTAATTTCACACACCTGCCGGCACGCAAGGGCCAGAGGGCACCCACCCGAGCCCTCCCGACCACCGCAGAAACCGGGCAAAGCGGCAAGAGAGAAATCACTCTTTTGGGAATGATGCTCATGATGATGATTGTTGCTAATCCCTTCCAAATGCCGTATTTCCTTCAAGACCGGATCCGCTCCTACCGGGAAGGTGAAGCGGCGGCGGCGGCACCTCCTCCGGCCGGGCAGAAGGGAAGGCAAACCGCCCCGCAAACCTCCTGGTACCCGCCGTGGCGTGGCGTGGCGGGGGGGCACGGAGACAACCCGACCATCCATCCACCCACCCTCCCGGTGCACCCCCGTGGGAGAACCCGGGGCTTCCTCCCCCCCCCCTCCCTCCTCCTTTCCCCTTCCCCTCCCCACCCCCCCCGGCACTTACTTGCCCGGCTGCGAAAGTTGCCAGCGAACTCCGCGGGGGTGCCCGGCGGAGTGTCCCGGGGGTAGGGGGGAGCAGCGGGGCCGGTTCGGGAGCGGAGCCGGGTCGCCGTGCTGCTCCCCGCCGGCCCGGGAGACGCGGGGAGGGGGGGGTGGTGGGGGGGTTCGGCCGGCGGAGGAACGGCGCAGGGCGGCCGGCGGTTGGCTCGCAGCCTCTGCGGGCTTGAACTTCCTGCTGCCGGCTACCATTTGCATGCGGGGCTGCCGGGGGGAGCGGGGAAGCCGGGGGGGGGGGGGGGGGGGGGGGGGGGGGGGGGCGGGCTATGGGGAGGTGCAGCTCCGCCAGGCCGAGCAGCGCGGGGTGCGGAGGAGAAGGAGGGATGGAGGGAGGGATGGGGAAGAGGAGGGATGGGGTAGAGGGGGGACAGACAGAGGGGTTGCGGCTCAGCTGGGCTGGCTGGGGGTCGGAGCGACCCCCTCTGCCCCACAGCAAAGTCCGTGCGGTGGATTAGCCTCCGGGAAAAGTTATTAACGGCATCAGCCGGCGTTAGTCCGAGAGGCGAAACAGAAAATAAAAATAAAAGGCTGTCTTCTCCACCAACAGCCTGAAAAAGACCTAGAATCACAGAATCGTCAGAGTTGGAAGGGACCTCTAGAGATCATCTAGTCCAACTCCCCTGCCAAAGCAGGGTTGCCCACAGCACATCACTCAGGACTGCATCCAGGCAGGGCTTGAAGATCTCCAGAGAAGGGGACTCCACGACCTTCCTGGGCAGCCTGTTCCAGGGCTCTGTCACCCTCACCCAAAAGTTCTTCCTCATATCTGAGTGGGACTTCCTACATTCCAGCTTGCCCCTCATCCTACCACTAGAAACCACTGAAAAGAGTCCGGCTCCAATACCCTTTAACCCACCCTTTAGATACCTATAAATAAGGTCTCCCCTCAACCTTCGCTTGTCCAGGCTAAAGAGTCCCAGCTCCTTGAGCCTTTCCTCATAAGGGAGGTGCTCCAATCCCTTAATCATCCTCGTTGCCCTAAGCTGGACTCGCTCCAGTAGTTCCCTGTATAATGAATGTCTTCAAAACTCAACTATAGCAACTTCTTCAATGCTTCTAAGTATCTAAAGGGTGAGTTGAGGGATGATGAAGCCAGACTCTTTTCAATGGTTCCCAGTGACAGGACAAGGGTCAATGGGCACAAGCTGGAACATAGGGAGTTCCACTCAAATACAAGGAAAATCTTCACGGTGAGGGTGACAGAGCCCTGGAACAGGCTGCCCAGGGAGGTTGTGGAGTCCCCTTCTCTGGAGATCTTCAAAACGCACCTGAATGCAATCCTGTGTAATGTGCTCTAGACAGCCCTGCTTTAGCAGGGGAATTGGGCTAGATGATCTCTAGAAGTCCTTTCCAACTGACGATCCCAGGATTCCATGATTCTAAGCTGGGTTGGACGAAAACAAAAGATAAGTAAGGTTATCTTTTAATTTTTCTATTCTTTCTGTCTTTTTTTGTTATTATTATTTTATTATTTAGAATTATTTCCCACCCTGATGAAAAGCGAAAGTAACTCTCACAGGTCAACAAAACAGGAAATGTGAATGGTGGACATAACACCCAGAGGATGCAGCTGAAAAGCTCAACAAGAGCTGGAGTCAAGGTGTCAAATGTGTACTGCCAGACCACCTGGATGAGGTCAGGTCGTGGAGATTTCAAAGGCAGAATTTCAAAATAAAAGCATTTAAGAACTCCATATGAAGTGTTGAAGACAATGGAACAAGTTTGGTGGTACCACAAAAGTGATATACTAGGTCATAGAATCATAGATTTGCCTGTGTTGGAAGGGACTTTTTAGATCATTGAGTCCAACCATTAACCTAACACTGCCAAAACCACCACTAAACTGTGTCCCTAAGCACCATATTTACCCATCTTTTAAATACATCCAGGGGTGGTGATTCCACCACTTCCTGAGCAGCCTGTTCCAATCTTTGTACCCCTATTGAAGTCCACTAATAAGGCCTAAATGTGAGTTGGAGCAGACTGGGGAGCTGGCGAGGACTTCCAGGAGAGCATCCAAATAGCTGAAAATGGTTCAATATAGCCCACATCCCATGGGTTTGAGAGAAGGACCTGAATCATGTCTAGGAAAGCAAACTCCGATAGCAGGACTTACAGGTCTTTGGCATGATGTAAAGGTCTGCCACACACAGCCACGTGCAACTGGCACAATCACTGTAGAATGTGCTGCCATCCTGTCTCAAGGCTGTGACTCCAGAACACAGGCCACTACCTTGATCCAGCAGAAGTCTCTCCCCGTAGAAGCAATCAGAGCATCATCTGTCACATTTCTAAATGAGTCCCAGATGTCCCTGGGCATCTGTAGAGCTCTGAAAAGCAATAGTTGTTTGTCTTCTTTGAATTATATCTTCAATGGTTAAAATAATGTCATGTAGATACTCATACTAAGACCAGCCTCTAAAAATAGTGTAGGGTGCGACAGTAAGGAATTCCTTCAAGTTCCATTAAAAGGTCGGTAAATGTTTTGTCCCTTCCTCAAACTTATTTAAAGGTGTTTTTTAAAAAAAAGAAACCAAACAAACCACAAAACAACCTTTTTCCCTATGAAAAGTTGTACAAAAAGGAAAGATCTGATTTAATTTATGTTGTCTTGGGTTTGGGGATTTTTTTTTTTGTTGGAAATTGAATTAAAAAAATTAGCTATTTCTGTTTGGAAGTGCTATCCCAGAGGCTCAATAGAATTTACTGTTAGTGCCTCATGTTTTCATTCTCCTCTATAGGGTAAGTACCTTGATCTTGAATCTTTCTTCTTGGAGAGGAGAAATGGTGCACAGAGCCCACATCTGTCTTGGCCTTCCTTCTTTCCTCCCTGTTTCTTCTTTTCGTTATCAAGTATGCTGCTGGGTTTAAAATTCACCTTTTCCTATCAAAGCATTAGTGTAAATAAAACAAAATTTAGTTTTATAATTGCATAATAGAGTCGAGCAGTCTAGTAAAATACAATATACCCATATATAAATACAATGACCTGTCTGTAGTGGCACAAACTGGAGGGGATGGTGGCTCTGGGCAGTAAATCAAACCGTCCTGGACAGCAGACTTCACTCCATGGTTTTATATATTCCTTAAATTCATCATGGCACACTTTCTACACTCTGCTTGAACCCCAAGGCAGAGCAGTAATAGAAGAACAGAAGTCAGTCACACAAGCATAGGTGGCACAGCCAGAGCAGTCATTTGGGAGAGATCCCAAGGTACCCCTGGGCTCATTCAATTGGAAAAAAAAAAAAGCAGGGGAAAGATCGCTTTGTTCAAAACTAGGTTCACAAGGATTTAAATTCTTCACAGAAGAACAGGGAGAGAGAGAGTAAAGACACGTGTAAAACTAAAACATTGAGACGTCTGGCCTTTTTGAATGAGCCGGAGTTCTGGAAACTCGTTCTCAGTTTGTTGACACAATAAAATATCTTTTCTGTAGTAATTCCAGCATTTACATGGTCACTGCCTGCATTATTTTTCTGTATTTTATGTCTTCCTCGGGGGATTATCATTAAGTGGTTAAAGTCCAAATTGTTAACCTGCTTTGTAAAAACTGTAGCGATTTTTAAACAAGTAGTGAAGAATGGCTTATAAAAAATAAGATCCAAGTCACGTGCTTGTTCTTCACACAATGTTGTTGGAGAAAAAAAATACAACTACACCCCCCTCAGAAAATAAAAGTTCTGGCATTCCTTTTGCATTGCTTCCTTTCTTACTGTAACCGACAACTTTGGAGAAAGCCATATTGACGTATGTATGAAGAATATTTAAAAATTTTATTCTAAGAACTGTACTTTTCACTTGATAAAGGCAGTTTGCTTTTGTTTGTTTGTTCAAAAAGAAAGAACATAGGAAATAAATGTTACTTTCAAGTATGAAACAAGTGGTTAATGCACCCTTACGTGTGGATATTCATCAGTTCCTGTTCTTGTTTACAGTTTGGAGCCTGCGAAAATAAGTGTTGTGACATTAAAGAGAGATGAAAGGAAAAAAATATCTCAGTTTTTAATTGTAGTTCTATTGTGATTGCTGGAAATGTGTCACATTAATTTATGATCTTGACTAATTTAATGGTTAAAATTTTTGAAAGTATTTAAAAAAACTGCTTTGTGGAATAATGCACAGATCCCTTTATTGACACAATCTACATTTGACCTGTCATTCAGACTCACACTATGCAGACTCAGTTAAATTAGGGAAAGCTGGCATCTTTCCTTTAGACTGTAGTCTGCCTAAGTCTGCACAGCCACTTACCTTTTATTACACTGACATTTTTTGGCCATAAACTCTAAATTAATTATTTATTTATTTAATCTTGTTAATTCTAATTCCCATGAATGAGCCATAATAATTCAGCATATAGAAAAAGTGTCTGCCTTGAGATACTCTAATACTTAAAGTCAGGAAAAAACTGCTTTTTTCTGTGTCTTTGCTGATTTTAAATGTTTTATTCACCTGCCATTGCCTTTTTTTTAATACACAGGAATCCTTCCCATTTAGCTTCCACTTGGTTCATGGCTGTGAGCAGAAACACTGCAGTTTGCGAATCCAAGTGTGTTCAACACTGGAAGCCAATTTGAGACCCAGCTGCAATGAGCAATGAGGTCGTGTTGGTGCACATCCTGATGGAGACTGAAAATAGCCTACATGAGCTCTACAGAATATCCCAATTGCCTTTCTGTAGAAATGACAGCTCAAATAAAGGGTCATCTTGGTTCTCATGAATATCATCTTACTCAGAGAGCCAAGGAAAGCAGCTGAACTGATGAGTTCTTCTCAGCTCATTCAGGTAGGCAATAGTAAGGGTGAGCTGGCAAAAAAGTGGTTTCAGGAGCCCTTTGCTTTCAAAGATTTGTGGCCCTTTGCAGATATTCTTCTGGGTCTGAAGAGGCTGTTTAATTTATTCTTAATTTAGTATACAGTTCTGTGATTCCTAATATTTATTTACCTGGAAGAACAGATTTGAGGAAATTCAGGAGCAGATGTACGATCATTTCAAATTAGCAAGATTACACAGTGGTGATATACTTGTTTGTTTGTTTGTTTGTTTGTTTGATGCCTTGTACTCTGGGCATTATGCCTGGTATCAGCAGCCTAGATGTGTGCCCAGCCTGCATCTTGCCTCTCCTGCACCACACGAACTCATAGAATCATAGAATGGTTTGGGTTGGAAGGGATCTAAAGATCATCCCTGCCATGGGCAGGGACACCTCCCACCAGACCAGGTTGCTCAAAGCCCCATCCAGCCTGGCCTTGAACACCTCCAGGGATGGGGCAGCCACAGCTTCTCTGGGCAACCTGTTCCAGTGCCTCAGCACCCTCAGAGTGAAAAATTCCTTCCTGATATCTAAGCTAAATCTCCCCTCTTCTAATTTAAAACTATTACCCCTCGTCCTATCACTCCACTCCCTGATAAAAAGTCTCTCCCCATCTCTCCTGTCGCCCCCCTTTAAGCACTGAAAGGTCTCCCCAGAGCCTTCTCTTCTCCAGGCTGAACAATCCCAACTCTCTCAGCAAAATTTCTCTGGAAGATTTCTTCACAGAGAGGCACTGGACCATCATTAGCATCTCTGCTGAGCAAGAGCAATTCAGTGTTCAAGCTGCTCTTGAGCAGCTGCAGTAGCAGTAGGAAGGCAGTCCTGTTCCTGGTCAGAGCCGTACAGCAGTATGAGGCATCCCTGCATCAAGTGCAGCTCTCATTTTCCTCTGGGACAGTGCAGAGCATCAAGCAGCATATGTGGACATTGAGTTAATGAAGCCAGAACTGGTAGCGTTGATGAAAACATTTGGTACCAATTAGAGTCACCAACCCCCTCCCCTTGTTGCACAGCGTTTGTGAGAAGTAGCTTTTCTCTAGGGCAGAAGACAGTTATCACTGGAGTGCCACCGAGCATCAAGTTCATTGGTTATAGGAAACCTGGGAGCACCTAACTTCTGCTCTTGTGTTACCCATCAGCCTGGGCTTGGGAAGGCGACAACTACCTGTGTGTGTTAGGAGGTGACACATGGCACCCATAAAGTTCTCGTTGGTGCACATGGAGGGCGTGTTGGAAGGCTGTGTTACCTCTGATAGCAACATGGTAGGTCTTTATTCCCTGTCTCCTGACCTGGCATAATTTTCCATCAGCAGGAGTCCTGAGAGGAACCATCAAAGATGATTACAGCTACTTTACTGCTATCAGCTCAGGCTGGCTGGTCTGGCAAGTCATGTGGCACTCACGTTTTTCCCATCTCCTGCCCATATCAATGATGCTGTGCAGCCATGTCAAGTACAAACCTGCTACTGAGCCCACTTTGAGCAATGGAATTGCTGGATCACCCCAAGACTGGATGAACCTGCTTTCATCATCTGACCTGTAGCAGCAACCTAGCTGTGGCTAGGACCTCTTGCATTGCCACCTCAGGTAGGGCTTCAGAATGGTTGTGCAATGTATCTCAAAGGATGTTGGAGGGCTACTAACCCACCTTCTGGACCAGTCTCCTCTTCACATGCTGTACCCTTCATGAAAATCCAGATAGCCAAAAGAGCAGATGGTGGCAGGGTGGGAGTACAAGTCCCTCCACCAGCTGCAGCTGTCTCATTTCCCGTGAAAACTGGGAGGGTCACATTGTCAGGGACAAACCTGACTAATTGTTTTCTGTCGAGTGGTTGACAGCTGTTTGCTGTAACTTGAAATCACGCGTATGTCGGTCATGAGCAGTAAATCAGCTTTTCTCGTCCTTTCCTGTTCCCAGTTGCTGTTTCCCCCTGAAGCCCTTTGTATCCCGTTCTTGGAGCCAGGCCCTACTGGCTTTGAAATCCCAGCTGTGCTGAGCCCATCCATTGCAGCTCTGCAGCTCTTTGCCCCAGGCTTTGAAAGCTTTGAAATTTCAACCCTCAACATCTCTGATGCCGTCCAGCCCTGCTACAAAAACCCACAATAATGGTCTCAGCTGGGAAAAAAAAAAAAAAGAAAAAAAGTTGAAAGTCCTTGAAAAACAAAGGCAAAAAGAAAATAAAATGTTGAATGAAATGGCACAGCAACTATTTCCAGACATACTTGAAGTGTGGAAGATGATCATGCCCAAGTTCTTGTCTGGGATCAGGTTGTAGCAAGAATCTCATGCACTGACTCTTGATTAGGAGTTGTTCCTTAGCAGCCACTGAGCTTTGGGTAAGTTATTTGCTGTGGAGGTGTTTCAGGTAGGATATGAAGTGGTCAGGAAGACTACATCTGAGGTACCAGGAGTTTCTGAGGGATCAGGAATTACTTATACTCATTATGGTCAATACCAACCTCCTCTGACACTACACTAGCATTTGTGATCTCAACAGTAGCTGCGTTTGTCACCTGGCTCCACTTTTTGGATGTCCTAGGATACTTTAGACTGTTCTTTCTTATCATCACAACCATCTCTTTCCTGTATCCACATATTTGCTGCCAGAGAACTGCCCAACCTCTTGATTGCTGTGCTCAGCCTGGACGTGCTGTTCTGTTTTCTGCCGCAGTCAGCAGAATTGGTTTAGTAAGAGACTGAAAGCGATCCTTGTTCTTCCCTTAGCTCGACAGGTTGTTAACATTTCCAAAGGTTATTTGAAGGTCTGCACCAGCAATTTCTACCCTGCCTGGAACAGCTCAATTGTTGGCAGCTTCCACGTGGATACTCTTTGGATAAGTTGCTCCTAAGCCACAAAGGGATGGGACTGGAGTCAGTGAGGGATGGCAAACCTATGTTAGTGTTAGACTTGGGGAAAAGGAGACCTCCTAGGATGAGAGGCAGCATCATCCTGAAGGATGCCATTCAGGGATCGTTATCTTTGAAAATGAGCTGAGGAGAGGCAGGAGGGCATTGGAGCAGACTCTTGGGATGTCTCTAACTCTGAGAGAGCCACTGAACTTATAGTACAGCAGAGCCAGCTTAAAATTCATTGATACAAAAAAATTTAATCCATCAAAACTTTCTACTGTATGTATCAGAGCAGTGCTTTGTATTAGATGGACAATGCAATTTTAGGTCCAGTAGTATTTAAAATAAGGTTTCCTGTTGTATTGGAGGCAAGGGTGGCACTATAAATTCCACTCAAATCTCAAAAGCAATTTTAGACTGAGCTCTGGGGGGATGAGGGTAATCTTGTAGATGGCATGCATCTTAAGAGGTGTCTGATTAACTAAGTTAATTGTCATCCCTGTGAAATAAAAGCATATGGGTTTTTTTTTCTGTGGTCCATCAAACTATATATATACAAATGCATACATTACATTAGGCATGCAAATTTCCTGATGATACGTGTGGCTAATTTGCTATTTGTGTGTATATATCAACATTTCTTCAGGTGCAGCTGTGAGGGTGCTTATGAAATGTGCGAGCTCAGAGATAAACTGAATGAACCCAATCTTTAACGTTCTTAACTAAAACATGTGATACGCAGTAGATTCTAATCTTATTCTAATCTACTACCTAAATTACTGTAGAAACAGTTTTCCAATCTTATGATTTGTGCTAAATAAAACTGTTGAAAGTAGAAAAATATTATTTTGGGGACTGAGAAATCAAATGGATGATACATCTTTTCCAAGACTTCCAGCTCACAGGAAGGCCACAAAATAGGGACCTACAAGGAGGGTGGAAAACTACAAGGAGGGGTTCAAAACCAAGCAGTGGCTGCTCAGGGTCTCCCAGCACATTGGATATTGTCACCAAAAAAGCCCTCAATGTGCTGCTCTGCTTTGCCATCATCTCTGCTTGAACGTAGTGCGCTGTCAGGGACTGGCATTACCAGGCCTCCAAAGTAGCTGCCCACCCTGATGTGTCAAATCCATGTCTGCCAACCGTGGTGATGGGGTCACTGAGCCACAGCCAGATGATCTGTCAAGCTCATGATCAGAGGAACGGTTCACAGCAGTCCCAAAGGAATAAGAGAAACATCTATAAGTGACAGCCACAGCCCTGACGACCATTTTTGAACAACAACTACCAAGTGACTCTTGTGCCACTAAGTTGGAGAGTGGCTTCCAGAAGGTGAGGATGCTCCAAAACAAATGGGAATGTGGCTGCATGGCAAGCTCATGGCAATGGCTGCCTCAATAAAGAAAAACTAAGGACTCTCAGCCTGAGCATCACTGTCTGCCACCCCCACTTAGACATCTGTGTTCATGGGAGAATAAGTCCAATGCAAAACCTGGTATTACTCACTGTTCTTGGTAGCTATTTTATGTGAATAACCTTCCATTTCGCCATCTCCATAATTTATGCACACTACTGCAAAATTAATTTGATTTTTAGTAAGACATTTTGGAAAGAAATAAACATCAACACTAACCTTTAAAATGAATCAGCGGAACAACAGCTGTCAGATAAAAGCTTTTTGGGCCAAATTCTTGAGATGTTCTAGTGACAACTACTACAAGGCACAGCTGGAACTCTGTCGCCACTTTCCTCAAGCTATTGTTTTGCCTTCCCTCCTTCTATTTTATTTTGGATCTGGTGTCCTAATTGCTCCGGGCTTTGCTTTTTTGAAGGTATTCCTCCACTTTCTCTTTTGTCTCCTACCTTTTCTCATATTATATTATCTCTTACCTCTTCTCTATCAGCAATCAGTTTGCAAATAGGAGCAGGTTCAGCAAACAGCCACAAAGACAATTAGAGAACTGGGTCACGTGGTGTATGAGGAGAAGCTGAGACCTGTGTTCATCATGGAGAAGAGATGGGTCAGTGAAGTCTTAGTAACTGTGAAGTCAGAATCATAGTTTTCTCTACTTGAAGATGTGCTACAGAGAAGGTGGTGACAGATTCCTAGAGGTGCAGAATGAAATGACAAGAGACAATGGTCAAAGTTACAGCAATAACAATTCCAAATGGATCTAAGGGAAGATGTTTTCTCCATGAGAATGATTAAACTTGCAACAGGTGCCTAGACAACCTGTAGGATCTCCATGCTTGGAGATACTCAAAACTGCTAGACAGTGCCCTCAGCAACCTGATCTAACTTTGAAGCTAGCCCTGGTTTGAGTGGGAAGTTGAATTCCAACTATTCTGTGATTCTGTCTTCAAATCTCTTTGGGCTGCAAATGTCCATTTTCTTAAGACCTTTTTCTCACATAAGGTTTCCTTTAATCCATCCACTCAAGCCTCCTGCCCTACCTGGTCAGCCGCCAGCAACACTGGCCCCAAAGCGAGACTGTGCTTTTGATTCATGCACACACTTTCCTCTCCATGGTTTTTGGACTGGAAGAAGGTACTTCAGCTCTGAACTGCTCTGCAGGTAGTGGCTGGAAGAAATCTATGGAGCAATAAAAAAAAATGGAGAGTCCCAGCCAGCTTGTTGCCTATGGGGTTGAGCCCACCCCTCCCAATTGCATCCAGATGCTGTATCCAGTGGTTGCTTTAGAACAGCACTCTTACACTGTGTGCAGCTATTTCACCGATAATTGAAAGCCAGATTTAGAAATAAGACTCTTAGCATGTAATTTAGCATAATGACAAGAACAGAAAAATCATTATGAAAAACCTATAAAAGTGTAACAAAGATATTAAGAGAATATTAGTTTCATCCAAATACATCACTAAGGCAAAGTTTATGAAAAATCCCCACAACTATTAACTGCATAGATTTAACCTTTCCTGCCAAAAGAAAACTTTTGTGCTCCATTTAAAGACTGAATGACATTTAAAATCAAAGTAGCCAATATCTGACAACTGCGAGGTGTCTGTACTCAGGAGAACTTTGTTTCTTGAAAGGCAAGTTATGAATAGCAGTCTTGAAAAGAGTCCAGGTTTGACTACCAACAATGCTATTAACTTGCTATTATGGCATATAGGGCAAAGTTAAGGCTACTTGCTAAATATAAGTACACAGAGAGACCTAACAAGCTGATGTTTCCTGAAAGAATTAGCCCAGAACAGAGACTGCTTAGAATTATAAAAATATTAAATTATAGCACTTAGGAATGTTGTTGGCCAGACATAGCCCTCAGGCATGGCAGATAAAGTCTTCAAGGACTAAATAGTCTATTTACTTTTGATCACGTGGCTTCCTCATCATCTATGCAGTGGAGAATAAATGAAGATAAACAGGAACCAGTGTGGGCTACTTCTTTAAAAGGATAAACACCAAAAATCTCTGTGAAGGAGTCCCATGGGACTCCCACTGCTCAAGGAGGCTGTCAGGTTAAATGACAGGCAGAGGAAAGAGGGACTCAGTGGTGCAGAGGAATTCTCCACTGAGCAGCCACACTATGCTGGTATGTGCCAGGAGCGAGCCAACAAGCATCTCCCAAGACTTTGTAGACCCTTAGATGGGGAGTGTGTGAAGGGCTAGGGCTATGCAGATGATTAGGGGGCTAGAATATCTCTTATGAGGAAACGCTGAGGAACCTGGGTCTTTCTAGTCTGGAGAAGAGAAGATTGAGGGGGGATCTGATAAATGTCTATAAATAGTGTTAAAGGTGGGTGTCAAGAGGATGGGGCCAGTCTTTTTTCAGTGGTGCCCAGGGATAGGACAAGAGGTAACAGGCACAATCTTGAAACTAAGATGTTCCATCTAAACATGAGAAGGAACTCCTTCACTTTGAGGGTGGCAGAGCACTGGAATAGGCCCAGGAGGTGGTGGAGTCTCCCTCTCCGGAGACATTCAAAACCCGCCTGGACATGTTCCTGTGCAACCTGCTCTGGGTGGACCTGCTCTGGCAGGAGAATTGGACCTGTGAATGTGATGAGATCTGAGGGGACACCAGAACCCTCAGCTATGGGGGGAAGCTTCAACCAGGTTCCCAGGACTACTTTTCTGGGTGTCACACTTGTGAGGGGGAGTCACAAAGGCAAAGCAAGGCAGAGGCAGATGTTTGTGAGGTACAAAGATGTCTGTAGGACAGTCTGATGACTATCATTCAGATGGCTGTTGTGGGAAACGGAAGGCTATGCAGAGGAGGGGTGTTCACCCCAACCTTGGCTCCAAGGCAGTCAGGAAGCACCTGCACAGGACAGCCACAGTGTGCACCTACCTCTGCCAGCAGCTTTCTGAGGCTGAGTGCATCAGCCAGGACCAAACTACTGTGCAGAGGAGTCATGCAGCATCTCGTAGAGACTTGTGCAACCACAGCTGCTGGGAGGCACCATGTCACCTCCCTAAATGCTGCTGCTCTGCAGCTCCAGGCCCCCTCACTGTTACTGTCCAGCCCCAAGAATCACAGAATCAGATGGGGTTGGAAGGGACCTCTGAAGATCATCTAGTCCAATCCTCCTGCCAGAGCAGGTCCACCCAGAGCAGGTAGCACAGGAATGTGTCCAGGTGGGTTTTGAATGTCTCCAGTGACAGACTCCACCACTTCCCTGGGCAGCCTGTTCCAGTGCTCTGCCTCCCTCAAAATAAAGAAGTTCCTCCTCCTGTTTAGGTGGAACTTCTTATACTCAAGTTTGTGCCCATTTTCTCTTGTCCTGTCACTTTAAATATTTATAAGCATTGATCAGATTCCCCCCCTCAGTTGAAAGGACATTTTCCTTTGTTTCTTTATCATTCTCCTGTAAACAATGATGTGAACCCTGAGGAAGGGGACAGTGGTGACTTCCATATAAGCCATCCATGAGTTCTCTGATGGTGGTGTGATTTGGCTAGACTGAAGGAGGATAGATATGGGCAGTGGGCAGAGAATCACGCCATCTCTCAAGCCCAAACCATCCTGCCACTCCTGAACACACCACTGCACAGCCTTTGGGAGTATTATACTTCTCGACATCATCCAGTACATACATTACATTGAAACAGGCTTTACAACAATAAACAAACACAATGATAAATGTAAAAACCAACAGCAGCATAACACAAACTCTCTTTCCCTTCCCAGCTTCACTATTTATTTTCTGTGACAATTAAAAAAAAAAAACAACTTTTCAATTAACAACTCAGAAAATACTCACTGTTTTTGTGAAGTGTCTCAACTGTGTCAGTCATCAAAGATAAAGGAAACCAGCACACCCCTAACCTGGTGTATTAGCTGTGCTCTGAGGGACAAAGAGAAGCAGAGGATTACAGTGATTACACCAGACTCAGCGATGAGGATGTAACAGAAAATTGATTCCGCAATTACCAACAACAAACACTGAAAGCAGGATAGTAGGTAAGCTAAAGAGAGTTACCAGCTGTTACAGAAGTGAAAATACCATCTAGAAGAAAGCAACACTTTCCTTTGGCATCTTCCATAGCGTATTTTACTAAGCCAGCTAGACCAAACGTTTTAGAAACCAATTGTGTGAGAACCATTAGGAGAGGAAGCTAAAGTTCAAGTAATATTTCAAGAAAAGCAGGGAAAATCCAAGTAATCCTCAAAGGCGATTGAAATTAAAAGAGAGACAAAGAAAAGGCTCTACACTACTAGTCTAGAAGAGCCTCAAGAGAGGCTGCAGAGCCTGAAGCCAGATTGAAAGACCTCAAGGGTTAGAAGGGCCGTGAAGAAATGGTTAGTAACCTTTATATTCTGGTCAAGGCTAGAAATCAGTGTTTCGACTGGTTCCTGGAATTAATAGGTTAAAGCTATTTCACCCACAGCAGCATTAGTTACTGCAATAGGACTTTGGGGCTTTTTGAGGATAAGTAAACATACATACGTGTCAGTCCAGAAACAGTACCTGCCCCAGAGACTTCCCAGTCTAGACGTAAGGCATGAATCCCGATGTGGAAAGCAGATAGGGAACACAAGATGTGTCGTTGACAAAAGGAGTTTTGAAATCAATGGCACTGGGAGAATTGGTGATTGAAAAGTGGAAAAAAATTAATAGATTTGCCAATATAAAGACAAACAAAATGCCTTCTGCCAATATACCTGTGACCAGATCAGGAAAAGACTCAAAATACAAGGGAGTGGGAGAAGTGTGTATGAGAGGTGTGTAAAAGAACTTCAGGAAACTTCTCACCCTGAGGAAATGTTGATGTAAATAACGAATGAAACCACAGAGCCCCATCTTTATTATCCTGCAGCCTCCTGAGGCTGTATCTCTAAGGGAGAGAGGGGAAGAACAGTGCCAGAATTAAACATGCATGACAGCAGTTAGACCCTTTCCTCATTTCACTATCAGATCATGAAGTTATGAGACTTATTTATTGACAGATTGGGTTCTTGGTAATTATTGATTGGGTTTTTTGAAACCACCACTACAACTGAAGACCGCTATTTACTCTGTAAACACAGAAAGGCATTTTCTGACACTAAGTAAAGGGCAATAATAATAACAAATACAGTAAGTGGTAATGGAAAATGAAATAAAATCCTCTGTACCTCAGCAACACATCACCATTCAATTTTCATCAGCTAAGTGCTTTGAGTGCCACAGAAGGGACAAGTCTTGGAAAGGGGTTCTGAGGAGGGAAATGAATTTCAGGACATTCCAGTTATTTGACATTAAGTCGTGCTTCTGAAATTCTGTCAGGAATTATTACTAAAAGTTAGGCTTTGTTCATTTGTTATCTCTCCACTAATTCTCTTTCACTTGGTCTGGCATCATAAATCTGTCTAATTTTTGGTGATTACTTGTGTATACACACCCACGCAAACTGTCTCTCAGGCTTACTCTAATATTTCTGACTAGATGTTTATCTATCTGATACTAGATTTTTTTTCCCCGAGGCCTTTGGGTAATCAAATTGACTTTTAATAGATCTAAGGTTCGGTTCAAGGCTCTGTTTGTACTTGCAGATAGAGTAGAAAGAAGAAAGAATATTTTTTTGGCCAGTTTTTCAACTTTTCCTTCTTTCTCTTTTAAATATGCCAATTCTATGGTCAGAATTATTATGTTCTGATTTATTGTCTTCTTTTGTGGGGAGCAAGATTTGTTTGACTTCACTTAAGCCACTCTTACTGGTGTTCTGGTCAGCTGTACCCCTTTATCCAAAAGAAAGAAGAGAAATATCTCTTAGAAATTCTCCTACCGCCATTCAAGAGCTAAAAAAAAGTTTGAGGAACATTAGTCTCAAAAACTGTAGGTGAGAGAATAGACTGCTGTCACAGAAGCCTCCCTTCCAGATCTTTTCCAGGAAAGCTCCAGCAAAGACTCATAGCTACACTCTCTGATGCTAGTAACTCTTGAAACTCCTCCTTGAAGCAAAAGGCTCCAGAAAATAACATCAACTTCTCTCAGGAGGCTTTGCTTTTGAATTCTCTGCCACTGGCCAGTAGGAGACCACAATCTGTCTGCCTATCTCAGTATCTTGGGTAGTCACCTCAAGAAATGACTTCTGACTTCCCTCTCCTGATGCGGGAGGGGATCCAAGCACAGAAGAGTGCCCAGACAGGACTCCACTGCCATTTTCGTCCCTACTTCACTATTTATGTTATAGGAATAAAACCGTAGAAGTTAAAGAAACAGCACAACGGTTACAGGATGTCCTGTTGCATTTATCTAGCAATGCAGGCGAGTGACTCACCCAAAATATTTGATGATCGGAAACTATTATGTTTTTCTTTCTTTCTCACATTTCTTCCTGAAAATATAAAACATTCAAACTCTGAAACCCAGTTAAAGCTGACATCTTAAAGCCTTATGAATCCAAGGAAAGAATAAGGAAACTAAGTCTGTCTTTGAAAGCTTATCATAGTCCAGAAAAAAAATCACATGACAAAGACGTGCCTGCCCATCTCTGAAAGCTGCATTACAAGGAAGCGAATGGTATCATCATCCAGATCAGTGAGAAAAAAAGTCTTGCCCAGAGCATATTCTTTGACATGGATTATATAATGAATTTATTATCATGATTTTTTTTTTTTCCTAATAAAGAGATGTCCATGAATGGTTAATCCTGCCACCCATGATTCACACCAGCATTAACAACCCTAGGCTGTTCCCAGCTTGTGTTTTATGGAACCCAGAACAGGGTTACTCACCTGTCAGTGTCCAGGCTGTATTTTGCTGGCACGAGGCCTGTGCACAGCTGTGGGTATGCTTGGTGTCTGCTTCCTCCCTTTGTCACATCTCCTCTGGACCATCCTGAGTTCCAGCTCCTGTTCCAAGGGACATATAAAGTAAATAGATATAGGTTATGAAGCCTGGCTGTACATGGCCCTGGCCATACCTGTCCAAAAGAGCCTGCAGTCCAACACAGACAAGGAGAGGAAATACAGTTCTTCTCATTTCATACAGAAAAAAATGGATGAACTGTTCCAGTGACTTTCCTAAAGCCATGCTGGAGGTCTGTGAGAATGGAGCCTACTTTCACTCAAATATGAGAAAAAACTGCTTCACAGTGAGGNNTGCCCAGGGAGGTCGTGGAGTCCCCTTCTTTGGAGGTTTTCAAGACATGCAGTCCTGAGTGACATGCTCTAGCTCTGGGCAATCCTGCTTCAGCAGGGGAGTTGGACTAGATGATCTCTACTGGTCCCTTCCAACTCTAAAAATTCAGTGAAATTCCATTGAGTACTAGCAAGAAAGAAGAGCCTATGAGCTGTTTATTAAAGGTACAAAGAGAACAAGCCATGCCTAAGTTGTGAGAATATCTGACACTGCTGTGGGCTGACTATCAGCACCCACTTTTGGAAAAAAATAAAATCATAAATGTGGCTGATTTTATGAGAGCAAAGACTGTCAGAGAATATTTCACCAGGAACCTATTTTTTGTGTGGTTCTGTGTAAGAAGCAGCCAAGAACCATTAGGCATGTGAACCCAGGAGGAGGGCATAAAGGGTCAGAATGGCCATCAGATGACTCTATTTACCTTCAGGATTTAAGGTTGTCTGGCCTCACATTTTCTCAGCAACCACAAAGCTAGACATTTACATGTGATTTTTTCATTGTGTTAATGAAGTCAAGATTGTCATGTGGTTCCTCGATTGCCATCAGCCAGAGAATTAAGAAAACATCAGATCACATGACATTCACGAGATTGTGAGAGCTGATGGGACTGGCTCTAAGCACACAGAATTATCTCTACATGCTAAGCTTATTTTTGGTCCTGAGCAGTCAGCTATTTCTGGGTAAACTTTCTACCTCTCTCTCTCTTGCTTACAAGAAGGAATTTTTCAGTGCTATGCAGTGGAGAGATAGGAAATGGCAGTTCCTGTCCCAGGGACAAGGGAGAAAAAAAGTTGGGAGGCAGAAGAAGAACAATTTAAGCAGTTAAACAGCTTGGCCAGACACCGAGCTCTGTTCTGCCTTTCAATTCAGAGCTTTGGACACCAGCATCATTTACTGAGAATATATAGTTTTATTAAAGTCCACTGGGTTATACAAAGTAAGGCATAACTAAAGGCAGTCTAAGAATATCATACTTAAAACTCACAAAGTCTGTGTCTTAAAAAGTCCTTTTATGGGCCTTTTCCAAAATAATAGCTCCCTCAGGCTCAAATGTCTCATACCCAAGTAAAGATTTTGTTTAATTCATAAAGAAGCTGATTTGTCTGCTAGATTGTTTCCCATGGATCAGCCTGTTTGCAAACACAAAACATACCGGCATCCAGCTGGGTGTTACTGCTGCCAATTTCAAGACAATAAATGGTTCAGTACAGAGCAAAATTCAAAACTTTTATTCCACAGAGCAATAAAAGCAGTAGACATTCCCTACTGACACACTGCCAGAGTAAATATTACCTACTGTATAAGTTTCCATCCAGAGCTTTCATCAGGTCAAAGTACAGCCACAGACATTATCAAGCTTTACACTGCATTAAAAGAGTTTTCATGAATGATTGAAAAAACCCTTTAAATTACATTTTCAAACATGTTACCCATTGCATCTTAACGAGCTACAATCTCTCTCAACAGCAGAACATAATGGGTTGGTGTCATTCTCCTAAGGACAGTGGGGCTTTCAGGGGATAAAGCCTTTGGGGAAGAGTTAAATGGCTTCTGTGGCACTTCTGGCACCCCAAGACAGTCCCCAGCGCATAAAAACAACCAAGGGGAAGAGTCTGAGTTCAGCGCATCTATGTGGGCCCTGGCAGCAGCCAAGCCAGGAACAGGGGTTTGAGCTCACCGTTATTATTTTTATTTGGCTGTTGTTTGCTTTATTAACACACCCAACCACAACAGGAAGGAGAGTGTGTCAGTCATAAGCAGGTGAGTGGACCATCAATAAGTTGGGTCAGGGAGCTGTCTCCTAGAGTTGGTGGAAACATTACAAATAGACCTGCTAGAAATCAAGTAAACATGCTAGAAATAGGACCATTTGTATGTGTTTTCCTTAAAAATAAACCCACTATGTTCTAACCTTGTCACGTTTAACAGAAAAAGTCAGTTTGTCTCCTTCTGCATCTTCAGTAAAGCCAGGTACAAGTTCACAGCTTCATCTTACAAATGGAGCATGGTGTCCTGTTTGCAAATACACCCAAGCAGCCATCAGCAGCTCTGGTTCTGTCCTGAGCTCCAGTAGGGCCATTGCATCTCTCCCCGAGCTGGGAGTGAAACAGAGGATGTGTTTCCTATTTGAGTCATTTCAGCTGCTGCACAGATAGAACACCCCGTGTCAGCTGTGAGAAAAACCCAGGCTTTGTAGTGACCCTGGAAGATGAAGGGACTTGGTTGATGGCACACCCAAGGTGTGAAGGAAGCTTCACACCTGATGACTTCTCATAACGAGTAGCTGCCAACAGCTCCTTGCTGTAAGAAAACCAGCTGAGGTGCTTCATCTGGCAAGGAGAGAGGAAAAATTCTGGGTAGTTGACAAGGTACACATACTGTAGCTTCTCAATGATATGTACATGTGGTCTGGTGAGGAGGATAACAGTTTAGCTAGTGAATATAGATCACTGAAGCCCAGTTTGAGGGCTCTAGGTATCTCCTAGTCATTACGAATGCAACTTTTGATTCTCTCTGAGAAAATTCTATTCTCCAGGCAGGAGATGAACCATAAAATGCATATGGAGCCTCCTTGAAAGGGTTTAAAATACATTAATTTGGTCACTGAAGCCCAGTTTGAGGGCTCTAGGTATCTCCCAGTCATTACGAATGCAACTTTTGATTCTTTCTGAGAAAATTCTATTCTCCAGGCAGGAGATGAACCATAAAATGCATATGGAGCCTCTTAAAAAGGCTTTAAAATACATTAATTTGGTCACTTCTATTAGATAATCCAGTTTCTTTTCCTTGGTTCAATGCAAGCCCTTGCAGCCCATCTAAGATTTCAGCTTCTAAGTCTGGATTTTTTGCTTTCTTTCTTTGGTTTCCTCTTCTTTTGAAATGTCCCTTTAGAGCCTTCTCCAGTGAAATACCATAAATTTTTCAGGAAAACATTTTTCTGGTTTAATAACATACTTTAAGCTGTTGTTGCATCCAGCAGTGCCACACAGTCGCATCCTCCCCTCTCTTTGCTTTTATTGACTCGCTCTTTTACTTTCCTTCTTTTTAGGTCAGGCTCTGATTTTTTTTTTTTTTTAATTTTTTTTTTTAAAGGCAGATTTTAAAGGCAAGATTTCTCTGCTCTGCCCAGCTTTGTTTTCAGCTGGATGGGTACGCATGGCATTTTTCAGGCCGCTCCGTGCCGTAGCCTGGCAATGGTCTGAAATGTCCTCTCCCAGGGCTGGGGAATGCGTGCACAATTGGTAGGAAACCTAAGAGCAGCCCAGGAAGGGCTAATCCTGAAGCTGTGCATTAGGGACGCTTCCAGTAAATGTGCTGTACACACACATGCCAGGGGATAGGAATTGCTTAGGGAATGCTTTTTTTTTTTTAATTTCGGACAGAAAGAAGCATTTCTTTGCAAGACGGATCATTTGCTGGGAGAGAAACCCTGAAGGAACGACAGGAAAGAGCCACAGAAGAGATAGGAGCAGGAAGGGTGGTCTTTGGGACACTAAGTGTTAAAACTAGGAGGTTGTAATCTATTTATGGAAAAGAGCTAAGAGCTTCGTGTGTGTGGTAACCAGCCCCAGCTCTTGGAGCCATCGAGGTGGCAGAATCAAACTCAGAATGCTAATTACTGTAACTGAAGAACGAGTATACTTATTATCTGATATAAAGCAATTTTAGAAACACCCACAGTTTTAAAATAATAGTAATAACAGTAATTGAAAACATGAACTGACAGGTCCCTAACAGCCCATTATATCACAGCAGTTTGGAAGAGGCTCGTATCTGTACAAAGCACCCTTCTGTCAATCCTTGGCAAATACACACACCCCAACATGGTCTGAAGAGCTGCTGCACAGAAGAAAATATGTCACAGCCAAATTGTGGTGTTTCTGCTAGGTCTTTTTTTACTGGAGTAAGGTGGAACTCAAAAAAGCCCATCAGTAGCTGGCTCCAGAAAGGCATACCAGTTTGTCCAAACAGGTTTGTCTTTTGGTGTAAATCAAATTCACTTTTCGGAGCTACCTGTTCTCACTTGGATGCAGAAGTCTCAGACTTCTCTTATTTGGGCCCATATGGGATAAGAATAAAACTTAAGGACATCACAAGATAAAAGACCAGCCCTGTTTATCCCACAGATGAGTGATTCAGAAAGTGTGTCCCAGAAAGATTTGTCACTTGAGCCAGAAGTCTCAGGTGAGCACCCTCTCCCCAGGGAGCTGCAGCTCGTCCTTGACCATGTCCATGTCTCCTGAGTCGAGGCAGGTGAGGTGAGGGAGGAGGACACGAGTCCCATGTTGCTCTCTGTTTCCTCAGCCTGCCTTGAAAGGGAAAAAAAGGTAAAAAGTTTTGCAAAGAAGCAAGACCCTGAGACAAATACAGACTGGACATGGTAGGAGAAGGAAAAAAAAAAATAAAAGCTTTATTTTCTTCCAGCCATTCTTGTCTTCATTTCATGGAATTCAGTTTTTGGATGTAGTAGCATAACACAACTGAGAAAACAGCTACATAAAAATTCCCCCTCCCTATTCCACACTGGCATTTGGCAGCTCTAGGATACCTTATCCCGAGGCTGCTCATGGAGAGTAAGAAGCAAAGGAAGAGGGAAGAGAAAAAGGGACCATATTTGCGTTTCTTGCGCTTTCTGATTTTGGAATTTTAATCTGATACAATCTACCAGGATGATGACAGTCTCTAATTAGCCCCAGAGCTAATAAGCTACAAGAGGGCTCTAAGTCAGCTTGCCTTCCTACAGCCCTTCTGTGTGTCCTATGCCAAGAGCACCTCAGCCCCATCCAGGCTTGCTGCTTCCTCGGGATTTGAGCAACCTGAGAAGATGAGATCAATCAGGACCCTTGTCCTAGTTTTTCAGTGGTGCAGAGGTGGCTGAGGAACCGGGGCCTGACTTTGTCAGCTTTTTCCTGTGAGCTGGCACACCAGGGCTGTGATTCACAACTTTCCATAGAATCATAGAATTAGATGGGGTCGGAAGGGACCTTTGGAGATCATCTAGTCCACCCCCCCTGCCAAAGTGGGTCCACCCAGAGTATGTTGCACAGGAACGTGTCCAGGTGGGTTTTGAATGTCACCAGAGAAGGAGACTCCACCACCTCTCTGGGCAGCCTGTTCCAGGGCTCTGCTACCCTCACAGTAGAGAAGTTCCTCCTCACGTTTAGGTAGAACTTCTTATACTCAAGTTTGTGCCTATTTCCTCTTGTCCTATCCCTGGGGTCTACTGAAAAAACACCGTCCCCATCCTCTTGACACCCTCCCTTTAAGTATTTATAAGCATTGATTAGATTCCCCCTCAGCCTTCTCTTCTCAAGACTAAAAAGACCCAAGTCCTTCAGCCTCTCCTCATAAGAGAGATGCTCCGGGGCACAAGGTGGTTACGCTCTGCTCTCTCCCCATGTCTCTCCATCTGTCTGCTACCTGGCAGACCCCCTGCTCCCATTTCCAGCTCTCTCCGTGAAGAAGGTGATGGATTTGCTCACATTGTAGGGGGCTGGCTGCCTGGGTGGGGGGTAGTCCACCTGTCCTGGACATCTCACTCTGGATGCGTAATCAGCCTAGCGTACAATAATAATTCATCCTCGTTTCAAAACACTCTTGCCCTACTTGCTACCACTTCATTAATTTCTCAGAGCGAGTTGCATCATTTCTTCTCCGAGTTTCACCCAGCGGCTCCGCTCCCGAGCATGGGCACCCGTGGGTGCACCACAAGACTGAGAGGAATGGGGAGGAGGTGGAAGCTGGCTGTGAGATAACCTATCTAGGTAACTCGGGTGTTTACAGAGCAGCATCTGATACTTTAGGAAAGCCCAGGGTCAATATATAATTAGCAGAATAATGTTTCTTGTTAGATCGGTCTCTGAGCCAACACCTGTAAGGCTGCAGCTCTCACTTCCCACTCGCTCATTCAGAAGTGATCATCTGAAAGGTCCCTTCCAACCTAGACAATGCTATGGCTCCATTACATATTGTTTCAGACCACAGGAAACAAGGGAAAGAATGATATTTTTGGAGAGGAACAGGATTCCTCACCCAGGATTTGGGTGTTCCCTGTCCTTGTGCTGTGCAAAGTGATGCTCCAGTTCCCCGCTGCCTTTTGCTGCTTCAAACCAGCCCTCCTGGCACGGTGGGGGAACAGCCCTGTGCCCCCCATGTTCTGAGGGACCCTGGCCACCGCTGGCGGGTGCTGCTTCCCCAGTCCCAGCTGGGACTGCTCTTCTCTAAGAGAATGAGATACTGGTAGCTTGCCAGCCAGCCTGAAATCACTCAGCTCAGACTGAAATGAATTTTAAGTGAATGCAAAGCGAAATTACATTGACATGCAAAGTAGAGGCGTTCAGTTGCTGTCTGTAGAGACAGACAGACATAGAAATAAGGAGAAGAATCACAGATGTCTAGCAGTGATTTATATATATATATATTTTTTAGCTCCAGTTAGCCCTCCAATTTTTCCAGGTAGGGAGCATCGGGATGCTGAGCCAGAGTTCAGTCTGTTCTTAAGGCACCTGTTATCTCCAGGTCTCTCTAGACCAATAGTCTAATTTGGATCCAGAGCACATCTTTTAAATTAATGGGACAGGATTAGAGCTGCTCGGTGACAAAATCCCAGCCCCGTGTGCTGCACGGGGCCTCTGCGCTGGCTTTTTGCTCCTCCAGTTCCCTCCCTAGGGTGCTGCATTGCCCACGGGGACCTAGGTGGAGTAACCTCCCCTGCATGGCTAGACACTGATTTTGGGACTGGAATTTGGGTTGCCCTGGTCAGATGGGCGACATCTTGGAAAGAAACCTGAGAATCTCTCCTTGGCTACAAGGAAGGGATCTGGGGTAGATCCCAGATAGATCTACCTATCTGGTAGGTAGGTAGATCTATCTGGCTAGATCATTGGTACCAACTAAGTGTTCAGTTAGAATAACGCGGCATCAGCGAGAAGCCATGGCTTCAAAACATCTACTGTACACTCCAGCATACATTGTTTATTCACAGCTCTTTGTCTTAACCTCCAATGGTTAATTTGATTGGCAAATACATTTTGTCGTGCAGGCAGCAAACTGCAGCACTGCTATTTTCTCTTGCGACTAAGAAAACTAACAGCTATCACACCTCAGCAGCTGTCTCACTGCCTCAGGCCACTGACTCATTTTGACCTCTTCTGAATGAAAAACCAACCAGGAAAGGACAGCCTAAGCACTAGCCCGCATGACATCCTTCCCCCAGCTTTCTTCAGAGACCCATGGGGAGCTTGAAGTGGTTGAGATGTTGTGAAGAGGGTACCTGGTACCACCCTGCAGCCTATTTGGGTCACATTGGGGTTATTCTTTACCCCCAACAGAGGACAGCTGGCTCCCAGGTCTACCAGCTGAAGCATCTGTGGTAATTTTTTCCCCAAAAATGCACTTTGCCTGGTGTTCTGCAGTGCTTGGGAGTCCTGCTGTGGCCAGCAGAGAACAGCTCGGGTATTTGCTTCCTCTGCAATAAAAGGTGGAACATGATACTGCTGGTGGGGATTCTGGCATTGCTGCTCATTGTGTAGGCTCAAAACCATGGCGTGACACCTGTCACCAAGGTCATCTGATCACTCTTCTCGTGTAAATGAAAAAATGAAGTTCTCTCCATGGCCCAAAAGGCAACACAAAACTCATTGTGCAGATGAACAGAGGAAGGGAAGAGGCAGCGTTTGCTTAACACAACCTGGACTCCAGCAGGAATTTGAGCTTTTCTTAATATTTCTTTATTAAGTTATTGCGAATTGCCGTGGATTTTGCCATTCCTCTTTGCTCATGATGGCCCTGCTGTGCAAGGCAGCAGCATCTTTAGCATCAGCAAACCCTTGCAGTGGCCCAGCTCTGCTCCCAGGCATTCCCTCAAACACCTGCACCAGTCTGGGCACGGCCTTTTCTCTTAAAACTCACAAATTTTCCGCAAGACTGGGTACCTATAAACCATGATCTCTTGATCTTTAGACCTATGGTCAAAATCCTGGCTCTTTTTATTTCTCACCCAAACAGTTGACTTCCAAACTGCTCCTTGACTTCACTGCTCCTTGGAATTTCTTCTCTTGGCAGTTTCCCCCAGTCCCTAATCCCTGCTGCTTGTCACGCCTGTCCACACGCTGAGCTGGCCAAATACCCAGGTTTGTTTCTCTCACGGGTCATCACTGTCAAACAGCTGCTCCTCACTGCCTCCTCCTCCAGGCTGAGTTGAGATCCTGAATCTCCTAGGGTATTCTGGGTCCTCTGTGCTGGCGTAGCTCATTTTTTTAGAAAACTCTACCGTGTCAATTTTGCAAAATCGGCCAAATTGGATTTCTTCTTGGCAGACCTTGATTCTGCAGCCACCGCTTCCATTTGTGAACTGGTTTTCTACTTGCAAAGAGATTAAATGACTTCTCCACTTTGAATCTTTGAATCTTCTCCACCTTTTTATCTTTATATCAAGTGAAAATAATTTTGGATTAAGTTTTCCTCGTTAACAGCGAAAATAAATGTGCAAGAACTCAGACCTTTTCCTATTTGAATTTATTTATAATAAAAGCCCCCAGTTCTTCAAATGAAGCTGGTAAGTCAGAGCAGAGCAGCAGAGAAGCAGCACGGTCAATACTGAATGCTGAAAAATCATGTCAGCCTTTCTTAGCTCTGTGCCTCAGGCCAAAACATGAGGCAGACCTGCCTACGAAACAATTGCAAAATAGTTACATTTCGGACTTTCTTATCTGATTTCTGAACTATTATAATGCATCCAGGTCTTGGTTTTATGTCAGCTGGTTTTGGGGGGTTTTTTTGCCTATTTTTTTTTTAACTGCAAGGACCACAGATTTATTTTTAGGTGAAAGATGTTCTTTTCTTTCTTTTTTTTTTTTTATTTTTCAAACAATGCTCTTTACAAGCTGCATAAAAAAAATATCGCAAGACTGCCAGTAAAGACACAAAACTTGGCAGCAAGAGTGAAAGTGGACACAGTGTCTCCTGCAGAAGCTGCAATCCAGAGAGCATGGCATTCCCCTCGGCAGCCTGAACACAGCTCTGTTGTCCCCGGGCTCTGTTCTGCTCCCGGGACTTGGCTCCTTCCTGAGCCACCAGGAGCACTTGCTTGTTGGAGATGCCCCATGACCACATGGGTGGTCCTCAAACCTGGCTCTTAACAGCACCTCTCCTGGACAAGGTTAATGAACACCCTGGCTGGTATTTTTCTATATTTAGGTTAAGACCCTCCAAGAGACTTGCTTTTCTTGGGAGAACCAGGCTTCTCAGCATCAAACCCCAGGACTGGTTGTCAAACCCCAAGCCCCAGAGCGGGCACTGGAACAGGTTGCCCAGGGAAGTCGTGAAAGCCCCATCCTTGGAGGTGTTCAAGGCCAGGCTGGATGGGGCTTGGAGCAACCTGCTCTAGTGGGAGATGTCCCTGCCCATGGCAGGGGGGTTGGAACTTGATGATCTTTAAGGTCCCTTCTAACTCTAACCATTCTGTGATTCTATGACTACAAGCCCTTCCCGGAGTGTGGTTTCTCTGACAGCAGAAGCCCAGCCCTGGGGTTCCCCGCAGAGCCACAGCCTGGGGAACTCCAGCTTCCCCTTTGGGGACAGTTGCTTTCCAGAAGCACGGGGCTGAGCCTGAGCTGCAGGTAACATTGCCTCTGCTGGCAACACCCAACCCGTCTGAGGTCCGAGGGAACCCCTTGGATAAGCCCAGCGGTGACCTGCATCCACAGAAATCATTCCCATACCATCAGGGATGCCTGGCACGGGCAGTTCTCCTCCCTCCAGCAACTCTCTGCCAGTTTGGAGCTCTCCTGGGCGAACCTGCCCGTGTTTAACCTCCCTGGGCAGACATTCTGATTAAGTTCACGTGCAGCGGGAAAGCGGAGCGTACAATTTACTCCTCCTGTTTGACATAATCACATGCTGTCCCGGCGCCTGGAACAATTTAATGAATACCTTAGGATGGGTTTTGCTGTCAGATCATAACCCCGCCTCTTGCAGAGGCTCCTGCCGCTGTCACCATCACTGTGACAATATAAAGAACCCCCCCCAGAGCTCTAGGTAGCGGTGCACTCATCCGATAAATGTGTTTATTCTACCTGTTTCAACCTGCAATAGCTATATCCTCTCTGATGGCTCGTTCCTCGGCTGTATTTTTAGGATTAAAGTTTTGGGGGAAGGTGTTTCACAGCCATGGCACACACTGTCAGCCTCTGTGCTCCTCTTCATGCAATGCTAAAGCTCTGGTGATGCCACTGCGCTCCTCTGATAAACCACAGGGGTTTCACAAGAAGATTGCAGAGCAGCCTTGAGAAAAAGGGAAGAAAAAGAGACAGAGAGAGAGCCGGGAAGGATCGTGTTGTCCCCAAACCCAGACTGCCACAACAGCACTTTTTTTTTTTTCCCCTTAGAGGTCTGAGAACCCAGAAACCCAGAGTGACGTTTCGGGGAAGCCCGTGCTGCTGGGAAGCTCTTTGAAACTCTCTCCAGTTTTGGAACTTAAGTTCCAAAGGAAGAGCTCAGAAAACACTTTTGCATGAGAGTTGCATGAAGAAGGGTGCACAAGGGGCTGATGGCAAAACCACACTCCCGGTCACCCAGAGATAGCCCTCTTTTTTGTGATGTGCAAAAGACACTGATCCTCAGGTCTTTATATGGAGAAACCTGGGGCTGATTCTCAGGTTGGTAGAAGGAGAAGATAAATGGTGAGACTGAGACCCTGCTGTACGTGTCCGGGGGTGTTTGGCAGAGCTGTGTGCCCAGCCCAGCCAGGGAATTCCCCAGTGTGGGGAAACCCTTGAACAGAGCCTGTTCTGTCTCCAAGATGGGCTGGTGCCCTCCCTACCTCTGCCTCGGGCAAAACCCTGGCTCACAGCATCGCTCGGACACGATTGAAGCCTCAGGCATCTTTAGGAGACACCAGAGGGCCACACGGAGCAGAGGTGGCCACCAAACCCTGAGGTGGACAAGCCCTATCTTTTGAATGCAGACTGTTGTTTCTTCTGCTTCCTCCCTGCATGATCACAGAAGGGTTTTCAGTGCCTGGGTAAACCTCCAGCCTCACTGGATGCAATCATTCCAGCTGGTTTTAGCTATTCCTGTCGCTTCCTTTCAGCTCGGGATGACTTCTGTGGCCTCCCAAGTAACAAGCTTCTTGGAAGAAGGTTGTAGAGAGTTGGGGGGGTCAGTCTCTTCTCCCAAGTCACAGGCGATAGGGCAAGAGGAAACAACAAGTTGCTCCAGGGAAGGTTTAAACTGGGTATTAGGAAAAATTTCTACACTGAAGGGTTATTAAACTCTGGAACAGGCTGCCCAAGAATGTGGTGGAATCACCATTCCTGGAGGCATTTAAAAGATGGATAGAACTGGTGCAGAGGGACATGGTTTAGTGATGGTTTGGTCAGTGTTAAGGTTTTTTTGAGTGCTGTGGACCACACCAAGATATTCCAGCGGCAGGAATGCCAAGGCTTTTGCTTTGGAAAGGCTAAACTAGCAATGCCAAATCACTTCATGCTATGTGCTAGGACTACCCTCCTTCCTTGGTATTCGGAGGCAGGAAGACTCTCATGTGAGGGGAAGATTTTTAAAGCAAACAGTGAGTACGAGGCATATGAAAGCAGAGAGTAAATCAAGTGAAAATGACCCAATTTTCTACTGATTTGTTCAATGAGTTACTGCAAGTAATTTTTTCCTTGTGCTATTTATGGGGCTTCCCCCTCTTCTAAATGTTACCATGGTCACTGTGGTGTAACATCAATTTGTTTATATAACCCCCCTGAGTTGCACATAGAGACCCAGATGTTATTTCAGAGCCATGACACTTGGGGAAGATTTTCTAAAACCCGCACATTAAAACTTCATGGCACAGTGATTTTTTTTTTTTACCGTGACACCAATGGGGCTGCCATCAGAGAAGGGCACGTCCCTGACTGTCCTACCATGAAGAGGCAGTTGCTTGTCCCCCGCTGATGCTCTGGTCCCCTGTAATTAGGCTCCAAGCCTTGTAACGTGCCTCTTTTAACCCCATGTTCCATCACTTCTCTTCATACCGGGCTTGGTTTCATACTGGATTTCATTAAGATAAACCTAAAGAGATCAGAGAAGTTCAAGAGCACAGGGGGAAGTATAAACCAGTATGTATTTATTGCGTTTAGTCCAAATATTAGTTAGCTTCAATAAAAAAAACACCAAACCCAGTATTTTCCCTATAGCTGATTTTGTGGCTTAAAATCATTAAAAGTCCAAACTTCTGTGATTATTTACTTCACAGTAGCAACATACCTTCTTTTTAGCCTAATATATTGGGCTAATATAATATACTATTTGCAAAATAGTACTTGAGTCTCAACAGGGTATTAAAATTCTGAGATGTCTGGAAATTTATCTCAGCCTACATTACCTTCTTTTTCTAGAAGATAAAGCAGAATAACACTCTACAGAAACTCATGCCATGAATGAAGCTGTCCTCCATGAAGGGTTGGTTGAAATTACTGACAAGGAATTAAAACTCCTCGTAGATGTATTTTAGGCTTAACAGATTGACTGATTCCCAGCCCCAAGGAACTTCACCTGTTCTGTGTGAGTGAGAAGCTGAGGGCAAAACATTTATTGCAGCCAAGCAGTGTATTCTGAATTAAAGCTGTATTTTAAAAATAAAAAAAAAATAAAAATGAACCTGTTGTACTTTTTTTTTTTTTTTAACAGAGAGGAACAGCCATGAACAAGGATATTCTTTAGCTTTTGGTGCTTCATATGCTTGCAAAACTCAGCAGAGACCTTTGATAAATCATTCCTTTTTACCAGTAACTGCATTGTAATGGAAGTAAACATTAAAACAGTAGATGTCATACTTTGTATGCCATATTTCAGCTTCCACATTTTACATACTGGGCACTGAACAAAATCTGACCACTTTCCTGAAGGTAAAAGTATATTTGCTGGTATTTCCCCCTGCAGAGCTTCCTTTTGCAGAAGCAAAATCAGCAAGATCTCAAAATGCTTCTGAAGTTACTCCTTAACTTCAGGGAGAAAAAGAGGACCAGGAATAAGCCAAATATAGTCAAATTTTAGAGAGTATTGTGACATACACAGTATTAATTCATTTATTCTTCCTTTGGCTTCATGATTCTTTCTTGAGATTTTTTTTTGGTAACTTGTAGCGAGTAGCATCATTACATTTACGTGCCACCACTACAGTAGCTTTGGACCTCCTGTAATACTGGCCCTCTTGCCAACCTCCCCTGCCTCCAAGCAGCAAAATCCTCTGGAATACTGAAGCGCCGACCATTTCTTTCCTTTCCAATTACTTTTAAATATTGACTGAATACTGGAGCACCAACCACTTCTTTCCTTTCCAATTACTTTTAAATATTGACACAGAGGCTGGCACGATTACAGCACTTCTACTTTGCTACAGCACAGTGGCAAAGTGCAGTGATGCCCATCAGTCAAATTCTCTCTCAAAGTAATCTAAAATACCTTACCTGAAGCGTGGATGTAATGGTCATTAACAGTTTAGCACTCTTCTGGCACTGGCTGGGCAGTAAAGTTAGGAAAAAAACCCATGTCCCCGGTCCTATTTTACTGCACAGCAAACCTGCACTCAGGCTGCATATATGGTTCTTAACATCCCCCCCAAACACACTTTGGTCTCTTAAGTGATTTAAAGAGTTGGATTTTATTCCTTACAGGGAAGAAAAAAAAATCCTCTTCTGTGGTTATTCTATACAGTTATTCCACAGAGTTTTGTTTGTCAGCACTAAGGTATGGTTTAATGCTTAGTCTCTGCTGCCTTCAGTGTCCCACTGCACTTCAAACAGAGGAGAAACTGCAGTAATTTATTGTCTTATAAGAAATATAGGAAACTATATTCCTACATTCTTATCTCAAAAACAGGCTCAAAAATTGATCTTGGGTAAGTGTGTATCAGTGATAGCATCATATCCATGCCCCAGACGCTTCTCATCGCCCTCCTCTTCTGCTTGGAGAAGTGTCCAAAAGTCACTCTTTCCCCTCAATTCCCAAGTGAGCACTAGAAATCCTTGCCAGGGAAATCCGGGCTCCCTTTGCCCTCCCTGAAGCTTGTGCCAGCATCCAAAAGGCCTCAAATAGAGCAGTGATACCCCCCTCGTTGGTTCCTGAGACAAACCTCCAGTGTGAAGGTTCCTCCAAAATATCCTTGTAACGGAGAGGGCTGGTGAAGAGGAAAAAAATTAAATAACAGAACCCACAAAGATTTCCCGCTCTCTCCCTGCGCTGGAACAAGCTGGAGCACTCACCAATAAGAAACGTGGGGACTTTTTGTCCTACAAAGAAAAGCTGAAAATATTTTCCACTGAGCAGGGAGATGAACGAGGTGAACCTCTGGTGCGGCTGACCCCCTCTAGTTCCACCTAGTTCAGATGCTTTTCTTTCTCAGGCACAAAGAGCAGCTCCTGACACACGGGTGCCCTTCAGACTCTCCTTTTTGACCTCTGAATGCTCCAAATGGGAGCAAGTGCAGAAGGAGCACGTGTGTGAGGCACAAAGAAATCCTGAACTTCCCTTCAACTGCTTGAACTCAAACCTTGCAAGAGTGCATTTCAGAAAGATCTTTTTTCCTATATTGACAGCTCCTCCACATTTACAATTTTGTGAAAATTATTATAAAATGTTTATTGACGGCAGCAATAAACAGAACAAATTTCTATAAACAGAAATTAAAATGGAAAATGGCTTTAAGTCATTTTTGAGCAGCCAGCTGTACAAAAGCTTAAGCAGAGCAGCAGTCAGGGAGGTTGGAAGAATCCACACTGAGTTCAGGAGATGTCATGCCTTATTAGATCACCAAAATAAGCTGTTATTGTCTTCAGCTTGTTGTTGAGAAAGTTTTGTTCTATTTCAACTTTCCCTCCTGGCCCTGCTAAGGAAGCCACCTGAAAAACAAAGAACAAGAAGCAAGCCAATCAACACACAGGAAAAGAGGTGAACTCCCCCCCCCCCCCCCCAAATCTTTTATTCATATAAAAATTTCACTTAAACCACATCTTTGCTCTGTTAATACTGGTGACAACGCTCCTTGGCACCTAATGCATCCGGTCCTCTCTCCTTGTCTCCTCTTACTCACAGAAGTGGTTTGTGGCTTTCTTGTGATTGAAAAGTCCCCCTCACCATGAAAACAAGAAGACTTCAGAAGTAAAGATAAATACTCATCGTTTCACATGCTGTGCTGAGGTGAGACACTCTGGTTTGCTGGGTACTTGGCATTTGAGACACCCAGTTGGGACAAAAAATGCTGTAAACTTTGAAGGTGTCAAAAATGCGAAGTTTTGGGGAAAGAGTAAAACCAAAATCCTGGACTCAAGAAGCGTAAAGGTTGCACTGAAGAGGGTAAAAGGAGAAAAACCCAAATAAAGTAACGCCAAAAAATCCCAAAGGGTATGAGCATCCCACCCAGAGCAGTTTTTTTGTTGTTGCTATTGGTGTGTGCAGCGGAGCCTCGGGCAGCGTGAGGGCAGGGCTGGGGGCAGCTGAGGGGAGAGCCCACCGGGCAGGTCTCCTGTTTACGATCACCAGAGTGAGACTTTCACCCTTCATGCTCTGCTGCCCGAGCCCGGTGCACACCTTTAATGCTCAGACATTTTACAGACAGACAAACGCTGTGCATTTTGGGCTGGAGCATCCAATTCCCTCTCCTCTCCTCTTCCTACTCAGGATGCCCAGTGCGACCCCTCCGAGGGACAACAATCGACCCGTTTCTCACTGGGCACACAGAAGCAAGAGAACGGCACGAAAATTCAGTGTAGATTGCTTTCTACAAGCCTGAAGTGCCTTTTAACTGATCTTTAAAAGCAAGAAGCCCGTGACGTTAGCAGCTGAGGCTTAAAAGTTCAGGTTGCATTATTAACACTTGTAAACTCCTTGGAGACTCGACTCTGTAGCGCAGGTTTAAATATAAGCATGCTGAACTTCCTCTATTTTACTGTAAGTAAAAAAACAGCCCGCTATCAAGAGGAAATAACAGATTAATCTAAATTATACTTTGAACTTTTATTGACTTGCCCAGAAAATTACCACACTTATCTAAAACTTTTCTGTTTGGGTTTTTTTTTTTCCTCCTCCCTTTTCACGTTTTTTTGTTTCTACAGACAAAAACAAAAGCGTGAGCAGTTTCTTCATTTTAATGGTAGTGGGGGGAAAAAAACCCCTCCACCTTCTTGTCAAAGGGGAACCTGCCAGTTAAGTAAAAAAGCAGAAGCTGGCTGACTTAAAAATAGCACAAGAATCTGAAGTTGGCAAGTGATCAGGAATGTTAATTTCCCAACTTATCTTTTCTTACTTGAAATTCTAAAAGCAGTTAACGCTGTGGTGCGATCTGTATTTTTTTTCCTAGGAAGAAGTGAACTTCGTATTTTTCCTTTATTACAAACAAGAGGTGGAATGTCCCTTCTGAAAAGCGTTAGAGGCTTTGCACTTTATAGCTTATGTTGTTTTAAGTATTTTAAAATATTAATTGGATTAGTCAACTTCATATAAGAATATGGAAATTACTGCCTTGAGGTTATGTACTCCTGGTTTCAGAGCACACTTTGTGTCAGCAGCATATCCATGTATGACTAATGCACTGATATTAAACACAACTATTTAGTAAATATTTCTCTTCGAAGACCAAGTAAAACAAAATACTTTATAGGTAACACAGGCAAATGCTGCTCCTCTGCTGAAGGGTGGCATCCACCAAAGGTTACCCAGGAAGTTACACATGCTGTGTCTAGTCTCTAAGTGTTAAATCCAGGATAATTAAGACTAAATCTCAAACAACTAGTTAAGTTTTTTGATAAACCCAATAGTGACGAAAATCTAATGAGCACATGGGCACATTAGCTCCGCAGCGACGGATCCAGCACCACAAGTTCCTCAACCTCAACCTCCCCCCCCCACGCCCCGATATTTAGAGGAGAGAAATGCAGATCCTCTGTGATGATGCTTATTTGTAAATTGCTGGAGGTTGCAAATTTAATTATGTAGGAATTGCCAAGTTGACCCCTTCCGAGGAAAGTCAACCTTTTCAGCTTAGCAAGGGAAAGCTGCCACACACCAAGCTCCAGAAAGGTTTGGAGAGGATTGAAGAACGATGCTTGGAGGAAAACGAAGGTGCTCACCTATTTTTAGAAATACTGACACACATCTCCTGTTTCTGCAGCAAACTACAAGGGTGAGTATGGAAAGGCTTAGTTTCTTTTAAAAAAATTGGACAAGTCCGAATTTTGCTTATTTTGCATCTTCCTGTCCAACTGGACAGGGTCCCTGCTGGCCATTCCCTTCCTCCTGGTTTGTTCTTTAGCCCAAACCCACGTCCTTGAGGCAGGACAGAAGGAAAGGATGTAGCTTCAGTTGACACGTCCCCGCAACCCTCTCACCTGGATGCCTGGCCCTTCAGTTCAGAGACTGCTGATGGAAAGAGTCCACAGCTACAGACACAGCCACGGGGAATTAAAAACACAGCCAGCAGGTTTGGTCTCAAGTTTAAAATGGGGGATATCAGAAAAGAAATATGAAAAGGGAAAGGAACATGGAAGATTACCTCAGGAGCACAAGTTGCTTAAGGTGCTTTATATATAGTTCAGGTGTATTTTTGAACTCCCAAGGTTTTCCTGCTGGCCTTGCAAGGGTTTTTTTTTTTATAATCATACTGAAATTCTTTTAGTAAAGTAACTTCCTATGTGTTCCAGCCACCAACTAAGGTTACTGTGGATATAAAGCTCTATGGTCATTTTTTCCCTCCTCCAAGAAATGTTTCTAGGGTATGAGAAATACAAGGTTTTTGGTTTAATAAGCAGTCACACAAGGACACGCTTTGTGTGATTCACTCCATTTTACAGAACATTAGTAAAAAGAAGAATCGTGTTTCCTACCCTGAACCAGCCTAAAAGGTAGGGAAAATAAAATCCCAAACCACTTAGAAAAAAAAAAAAAAGCAGTGGTATTCTTTACATTGAAGATAATACAACAAAATGCTCTCAGGCAGCAGTTTTTGAGATTTACATCTGCAGGTGAACAATACCACTGCCACAGCGGTGCTGCCACCTTTTGCCAGGCTAGAGATTATTTTTTTTTTAAAACTTGAGGTAGGCAAACTACAATTCAAAATTTAAGTTCTATGAGCTTTAGGAAGATTAGAAGAATTTTAGAAGTCCAGAAGTGGCTTGGTGTATGCTGGGAGTATCTTCTAGCTTTATCTTTTATCAAGGACAGAGAGATGTGAGTTTAAAAGTCAGCTGCTTAAGAGCTGCAGTTATTAAGGTGATGGTCACAGCTGAAGAGTATACAATTACATCCACTTAGAAAGGATCAGCCTGCAAAACACACGGACCCATAGTCTTTCACCTGCCAACTCCCCTAATATCCAAGCATCTTAAAAATACACTCAAATTAATCCAAGTTTGTCTCCTGGCCTCTCACTCCCTGCTTTGCTCATTGGTGTATTTACTCCTAAATAAACACAGCATGGCTTGGCAGCTCCCATTTGGTTACATCTCCAGTCTAAAAATCACAGCTAAACAAAAGGGGCCAGTAGTAGTTTTACTCATCAGCCTCCCATCCAGTTTCTTAATTCAGATGTTGCCATACTTTCTTTTATTAAACTGATCTCTCTGGCATGATTTTCTGTTCTCTGAATGAGACCAGATAGAATTAAAACAAATTAATTATTAATTTTACCCATCTTTACACTCCCTTCATTGACCGGTCATTTGTAACAACTGGACTTTCAAGAACAGAAACACAGCAATCATCGTCCCATCCAAACACTAGACTTTCAGGCAGAACAAGGCTTCAGTGTCTACAACTAGATTGTCTCAAAATAAACAAAGATGACATGGCAACAAAGGCAAGAAAAAAAGAAAAGAAAAGGTACTTTGCTTAATTCTGAGCTCAGGGAATCACTCTACACACTAGACAAGGAACAAAAGGTAATTCGTACCTTCTGACAGAATTTGAAATATAAACCAGGTCTCAGACACCACCATTTAGGATAGCAAAACTTCCAACAATAGTGAAATTTCATTAAATTAGGCGGATCTATCACAAACAACAAAAAACCAAACACCTGTCTCCAAAGCACAAAAAAAACCAAACCGAGAATCTGCCCAATTTTTTCTTTTTTTTTTTTGCAGTAGTCATCAAATCTTACGCACACAAAGCGTTCAATACACAAACAGGAAAAGGTTTGAAAAGTGGCTGGTTAAAAAAAAAAAAGGAAAAAAAAAGAATTATCAACAGTGCACAAAGACTAACATAAACCTTTCCCTGGCTCTTACCCTACTTCAGTTTTTAAAAATACAGTATCTTGAGTGGATAATGCATCCTGGAAGATTTTCCTGGTGGGGAGTGACTGCGTTGCAAACCTATACACCATAATGCAAATTTGCATTATGACCCCAGTTTAGATAATTCCGGCCAACCAGCAGAAATCACATGGGAGAATACCCTAAATAATACAGCCTGTGAACATGCCTGTGAACACAGTTGCACCCTCAAGTAGTACAGTCACTGCTTGTCAAAATTACCACTGGCTGCCAAATACAAGTTTAGCCCCCCAGAACTGAAGCAGTGTTAATATACTGCTGACTGGTGGTTTTCACAACTTCCCCCCACTTTTTTTTTTTTCAAGGGTTGTGAAAAAAAAATATTAAAGAAAATAAAAGACTGAGATGTTAAAATGTTGCAGAGAGATAGGTATCAATAAGGGTGCCACACATGAACTCCATAATAGGCACTATTAATAAAGCTATGTATTTTTTAATGTATGTGCACATACATATATACAGTAATTCCTCACGATTCCTCAACTAGAAAGAATACTTGGAAGGGCTGATTCGAGCTAAAAATGGACCTGTACACATTACAAATTTTGTAACAAGTACATGGTTGTGAACAAGTAGATTTGATGCAATTAAGGGAAATGCTTTGCATTTCTTGTAAAGGCACCAACCACATTCCACTGCTTCGCTGCTCCCTCTCGAGGCAAAAGTAGAGAAGTTCATTCCTCCTTTTCCACCTAAACTCAGTGACTTTTGTCAAGGAATTCAAAGAACCCTGTATCTCTCTACAAGACCAACTCTACACAGCAAAGGCTATGCCTGCAGACAAATAAGCACTGGTTTTGCAGGAGAATCCCATGGAACAAGGCTGCCTCTTGTCTATCAATAAGGCAATAAACACCAAGTCCTCTGATGCAGCTGGGTCATGGCCAGCTACCACCTGCTTTCACAGCAGCAGCAGGACCTCTGCTCTATCTTGGCTTTTTAACTGTAAAAAGCAGCACAGAATTGTCACTAAGCTTGCACTACCTTAATTGAATGTTAAACACTTTTTATTGTAATGTGGCTTCTAACTGCTGGGCATTTATTTCCATTTCTGCTTGAGACCCACTGTCAGACAAGCAAACTTGCACTGATACACTGGCTTAGTCAGTATAAACATCTTCATGGAAGTCTGCAACAACGATTAAGCCAGCTTCTAAATACCTTTTAATTGAGAAAGCACCCAGGCACACCTCAGTTCTAGGCTCAAGCCAGTGAATGAGAGACAAGAGGCAGAGAGCTTAAGTTTTAACAACTTAACAACACATAACAACAACCTTATGTGTTAAACACATCAGACCACCTCTCTGAGGAGCTAAGCCATCTCCAGAAGCCTTACCCTTGTATGAGCATAGAGTTAACTTTTGAGGACAGAGAAGAGGCAAATCTTACACACCTGAGCGACACTGACATAAACTTTGGTTTTTACATTTCCACTCAAATCTAAGGCATCAGATAATCTGTTCAGCAAATAGCACCTTATCGAAGTTATTAACTTTGCAGGTATTAATCTCCTGGAAAAAAAAAAAGTTTAAAAGATTCATCAAGCTTTCATCATAGGCCCCAAGAGTTCATGGGCTACATTCGCAAGCCGAGTGACATCACTACACCCCAGCTTTTGTGGGAACATAAGTGAATTGTAGCTGCCTTTTCCCATTTATAAATCCAGCAAAAAAGAGAGAGGAGAAACCTGGTAAAGTCATTCTTCATCATGAGAATGAAACATCTGAAAAAACGCAGTGGTTAGAAGTTTAAACTAAAGAAACTCTGCCTAAAGTTAAGGTCCCTGGTCAAATATTCATAAGCCACTTTGACATTTCACCAGCCTAAAATGCAAAACACAGCTGAATCATCACCTGCTGTACAAATGGTTCTGTGCATAACGTAGGCTCTAGTGTGTTAATACTCAGGCCATGCGAATTTCAGCCTGTTTCAGCCAGCTGTTTGCCACCAACCATTCTTCGAGCCACCCTGTGACTTGAGGCCTTGCCTGCTTTAAGTCAGACACAGCTTTTGGAAAAGCAGGAAATAATCCTGGGAAGTTGTGTGGCATGTTGCAGGTAAGGAGAACACCTCACTGCTCCCTTCTTTGCAAAAAGCTGCAAGACGTAATTAACATAGAAAATACACAGAGGAAACTAAACCAGACACTCAGGGGAATTGTTACAGTCATCTACTTACTTGAAAATAAAATTCTAACAAAAACCTCTAACACAAAAAAACCCCACACAAGTGGAAGAATTTGTCGAGTCAGTGATGTATCTACCTGTCTAATCACCACAAGGCAAACAGCCCATATGGAACCAATACAGCATTGTTTGTGTGGACAGCATCAACACTCCCTGTAGGGGCACAGCACTCGTCACTGATCTACTAATCAGTGATATTAATGATCACAGGCCGTACAACAACTTCCTGCAACTCAATCAGAAACTGAAATTTAGGACTCAACACCTTACCAGGAAAGTAAGAGCTGGTTAAAATATTTTTTCTTTTATAGGGATGTATCTTTTTGGCACTCAAGAAATGTACTGGCTCTAGATGTTCTTATAGATGATCCAATCTGACACTTTATGAAGGAACACTATCAAAACCACATAAATAATCCACTACTCCCATTTCTAAATATATCAAAAGTACCGCAAGCACAGAAATCACCCAAAAAAGTTCAAACTTAGAATCATAGGATCATTTTGGTTGGAAAAGACCCTTGGGATCATTGAGTCCAACCATCTACCCTACTCTACAAAGTTCTCCCCTACACCATATCCCCCAACACCACATCTAAACGACTCTCAAACACGTCCAGGGATGGTGACTCA
>BJBW01007592.1:3795-23800 GCA_004320125.1 Scolopax mira
CATTATCAGTCTCACCTAATCACAGCTTCAACTTTTCTGTAATGAAGGAGTTCTGAGAAATAATGTAGTGACTCTCTAATAAGAGACTTTATCGAGATCCTCAATCCAGGACAGAATTAGACCATGGTGCTATAAATGGCATACTGAGAAGTGTTGTGTTGTTATACGTTATTTTTAGGACTTGCATAATCCTTTTGAGAAATCATTTGTAGCATGATAATAAATATTTGAAGTTTCAGGAGTTGCATTATTTTTTTTTTTTTTTTAATTTCAGGATCAAACTATGTGGGCATGTTTAGCTGCTATGGCAGTTGCCAGCAAAGACATGGCTACAGCAGAAATTGCCTATGCATCAATTGGTGAGGTAAGAAAATAGTGTTATATATTCCCAGTGAAATTGTTGCAAAACTAATTTTATTAATTAATTTCCCTTATTAAACTTTTGTACATCTCATTAACAGATCGACAAAGTTCAGTATATCAATTCCATCAAAGATCTTCCATCAAAAGAGTCAAGAATGGCTCATATCATGCTGTTCAGTGGAAACACCCAAGAAGCTGAAACCCTGCTTCTTCAAACAGGCCTTATTTATCAAGCTATTCAAGTCAACATTGATCTTTACAATTGGGATAGGTAGTATTTCTTCAAACACAGTATGTTTATAAGCAGTATTACTGAGGTAACCTGTAAATTACTTAGATCAGTTGTTCCCTTGCAGTTACTTAGCTGACTAATTTCCTATCTGTAATTGCCCAGAGCTGTAAAAAGATTAAGTTAATCATATCCTGACAATAACCAAAGAAGTAACTGGCTTTGTATCATATTTAGAAGCTACAAGTATTCTGTGATAAAAGTCCAAAACATAAAGTAACATTTTGCTTTTCCATTATTTTTAATACAAAAAAGTCCTCCGTGATACCTCAAACTGTATGTGACCCTCAAAGACTTAAGGCTGTTTTGAAATGTCTTGTTGCTAAAAATAAATATGTGGCTATTCAGACTCCCAGCACTGTGTAGGTGGATGAAATATGAATTAGGCCTGAGAAAACAAAGTAGGAATTTCTCCTTTAAACAAAACCCCACGTTTTCTAACAGAATCTTCTAATTTCTCTGCTATTATATTTATATCACTGTAGGCAAAAAGTTGTTTTTCCCCATGTATCCGAGGTTTTTTTATTATGTTGCCTAATATGTGCCATCTAAAATCTGTATCTCAAACAGAAGTACCTAATTATTTCTTATGCTATTGAGAAGAAAACAGATGTGAGAGTAATCAGTTATTAGTCATTGGATTACATATATCTTTCCCACCTATAGAATATTCATAAATGCTGTGTAGCATACACTGTGTGTATTATGACACTGTTCAGAAGCGATTCCTGACCATAACGGTTATTAAAAATTATTACTTTTGCCCCTTTATATTGAGAGTGCTAAATTCTAACCATTTTGCTTTATTTCCTTGAAATGAAAAGATTCCTATTGTCAAAATCCAATCATGTGATGAGGCTGTCAACAGAAATAATTGTTGAATATTTTTCCTAGCACTCATCATAAAGCAGACAGTCTCCCTCGCTGGCTACTTTTAACCTCCTGTGATGGATACTAATGTAAAACTGCTTGGCACTATAGATTAGGAATCTTTGCCTGCAGCCCAAACACTTTTCAGCGTATCATTTTGCAAAACCATGGTGATTGTAGTTGTGCCAGAGCATTTCTATAGCCTGACAAGCCCATTTCTGTTTTATTCCAGGGCTCTAGAACTAGCAGTGAAGCACAAGACACATGTTGACACAGTCCTGGCTTATCGACAGAAGTTCCTAGAGGACTTCGGTAAAAAAGAAACAAACAAAAGATTTTTGCAATATGCAGAAGGTGTAAGTATTCCTCAGAATTATCCCTACAGCTTTAGGTCAGCCTGCTCTTTGTAGCCAGTTTGGGGGGGTATAAAGGGAATTGTTCTTATATTTTCCTTCTTTGGTTCAACTGTGGACATAAATTTTAAGACTTTTATACCTGAGTAAAAGTTTATAGCTTAATGTGTGGCTACTTGGCTAGAAACAATTGCACATATGTCCATTTCTGGGCTCCCCAGTACAGAAGAACAGGCAACTGCTGGAGAGGGTACAGCAAAGGGCTACAGAGATTATTAGGGGACTAAAACATCTCTCTTATGAGGAAACACAGAGGCACTTGGGTCTTTTTAGTCTGGAGAAGAAAAGATTCAGGGGGGGTCTGATCAACACCTATAAATACTTAAAGGGTGTGTGTCAAGGGGATGGGGCCAGTCTTTTTTCAATGGTGTCCAGTGACAGAACAAGAGGTAACACACACGAACATAGGAACGTGAGGAGGAATGCCATTTACTTTGAGGTGGCAGAGCACTGGAACAGGCTGACTGAGGTGGTGGAGTGTCTGTCTCTGGAGACATTCAGTCCTGCCTGGACTTGTTCAAGGTGGACGTGCTTTGGCAGGGGGGTTTGGACTAAATGATCTCCAGAGGACCCTTCCAACCCCATGTCATTCTGAGATTCTATGTATTTTATTTGAAGGCACAGATACAGAATGTAGATATTTATTATCTGGCAAGGATTATACAAATGAAGGCAGAGTTGTTTTCTATAAACAGGGAGGTACAGACGTTAGTATGGTTGAATCTGTAATTCTTAAATGTCTTCAACATTTTTATGTCATTTTATGGATAGCAACAAAACAAATGTTGAAGGTATCCAGATATATATTAAGACTTGACTACGAACTATTCTGCCAAGTATGATAAATAGCTAAATTTCAATTTCATCAAACCTCTGGAAACCCTCTCCATCAGTACGTCATTTCAATTTATTAGCATTTCACAGATCTCAAAGGCTGAGGACAGATCTTGCAGTTCATAAGCTAGAAGTATCTTAGATTCCAGTGGAGAACTTCTGCACATTTCCCCTTATGAGAGACAGACACACCACTCATTCCACTGAGCAGCCCTGATGTCCTTTCTGCTCTTCCCCTCCCTGTTCCTAAGGATTCTGAGGGTGAAACTGTACAAAGAGTCGTGCACTTTGACTGCATCAGATCCTTTCATCCACTGTAGCAGATGAATAAGGAAATTACTCCAAGCTGTTAGCTCAGCTCTTTTGATTGGACAGTGCCCATTACACTTTCAATAAAGCTCAATTTCTAATGTAAGTCATTAGCTTTTAGCACTTGTAGGGATGTTTCATTTCCTAAACAAGAATAAAAATTCTGCACACTATCTAGCCCCCCAATGAACCATTCTGCAGTACTTCACTGAGAAAATACAGAAAAATAACAGAACAGTTTCCAAGCACTCTTATGCAGCAATTTTGGAATGCTGGAAGCATGACTTCTACATACTTTAAATCCATTACTGAGCAAAAAAATGTTAGTCCCTTGATGCATCTGACAGAGACTTTTGAGATAATGCTGTCTTGTCTTTAAATAATCAAGAAAGCTGTAGGTTGTGGAAGGGTTCCTAAGCAACAACACCTCATGTGATGCAAGTGGAGCCTGTTTCACCTTCAACTCAGTCTTTAAACTTGGGTCTCAGACTGCAGAAGGTTCCTGGAGTAAAGAAGACCTTGAGCTGTATTCTCCATCCATGTTCTAGGTCTTGTCTGCTGGATCTGAAACTAGGACGGAACCTACTTAATGGATTTTAAATTCTTGGGTTTTGGTGGTAATTAAATTCTTAAAGCAGCCTTTTAGACTCCTATAGCAAAGTTAGAAGGAAATATTAAGGGCATCGAAGACAAGCAAGATTTTGTGCTGCTATTCATTCTCAGGGAAGGGAAAAAAAAAAAAGGGTCTCAATTTCCCTCTTACCACCTAAAAGTCCTTCAGACTTGAGTAGGGAGTTCTTGCATCTTTTCTATAATGCAGCTGAGACCACTGACCTGCAATGAGATACGGAATCTAAACAATGTGCTTAGTTGTTACATCTCACATCTTATATATAAGGAACCTGATATGTATACTGAGAATCCATATCTTGGCAGTTACTAGGTGTCACTGGCAAAGGCTGTTGGCTTCACTGGCAAGTAGCTCTCTGGGCTAGATGGCAGAATTAGCCCTGTATGTGGTATGTTTAGCATCTGTGTGACATCTGTTAAAGCAAACACATTCTTTCTTAGAGCTCCATAAAGATTTCAGTCATCAGATCCAAAGCACCTGGACCCAGTAAATGCATCCTGAATTGAGGGATTAACCTTTTCACATGAGAATGTGGGTATTGCAGTTACATCTTCCCTCACAGAGAATCTTCCTTGTTATTTCATGACTTAGTTAACAGAGTAACAGCTACTCTGAAAATTCCCTGTGCAGCAGTTGAGATTTTTTTCCCATCCCATCTTTGACAGTCTTAATTCTCCTGCAATGAAACCGAGCTTCACAATTACATTTTTGCCCAGTTTTTGGATGTGTTTTCATAGTCACTAAATGCACCGTGATCCGGTCTTTCTCATCAAGCATTTTTGGAAAGAAAGACAACTATTGTACCCTGCTGTACCACGGATATTGTACTGTATCTATTGTCTGAAGTTTCACTGAAATAGAATACAGCCAGAATATGACAATTCTCTGCAGCTGGAGAAGTGCCAAGATAAAGCTAAAACATTTATTGATGTAGAAGACAAATTTCAAGCAGAAATCTGATTTCTGTTATATCAGATAACTAGTGTAATATGCTATCAGTTTACTTGGTGGGCTTTAGGTGCAGTCAGAAGACATCATTGCATATATTATTGATAAAGGGCTATTTTCTCAGTAATAGGACACAGATGTCATTACATTTAAATTAGATGCAAGTTGATCCAAGTTATTTTTGTGTTTCAGTGGTTTTTGCCAGATGCAATGAGATGTATTAATATTTGTTAAAATATATCAAGCTTGTTTTATTTTAAAGGTGGAAGGCTCAGTTTGTTAGAACCCAACTGTGCCCTCATACGTTCTCATAGTATAAGTTGTCACTTACACAGAAAGAACTATATAATGATTGATAATGTGGTCAACTTCAAATTGTCCTGTCAGTGAATATCTATCTGTTTGACCTCTCTATATAATGTCAGTTGACCTCTGCGTACTCACTTTTCTGTTCTTACAGCTGGAAGTTGATTGGGATAAAATCAAAGCCAAAATAGAGATGGAAATCGCTAAAGAAAGAGAACGAGCAGCATCCAGCCCTGCAGTGAGAGCTAGTGTAACTGTACAGCAGTAGCTGTCCTTTTGGTCACCTTCTTCAGTGCTTCTTGATGATTTTGTACTGACATATTTTGACAAATATAAATAAAAAAGCCACAGCAAACATTTTGTGGGGAACGGGAGTGAGAATTGGTGTAGTTCTTGTTATTTGTTGGATGACAGAATTATTTGCCACAGTCTCATTTTGAGCTGGGTGTATGTTCTGATGCCCTAGTTCCTGTGAGTAGCTACGTCTATAAGAAAAAAGGGGAATTAACTGTCTTTCCATGAATGGCTTTTAAATTTTCATTGCCATTAAAATTAACCATGGTTGCCTCTAATTAATTACCGATTTCCCTGTTTAAGCAGTTAAGTTAGTAGTTTGGCTATTTCAGCAGCCTCAGGGACCTCTGAAAAGACTTGTTTAAATCACCCTAAAACAAATTTAGCAAACTGTTAAGTGTTGAAAATTAAAAAAGGAGCTTGCACCAATAAAGTACAGAAGAATATTTCACTTACAGTTAGAGTAATCCATATTTCTGCAACTACATATGTACTAGCAAGTACTTTAATAGAGGAATTCAGATTACTTCAGCAGTTCAGGTTTATCACTGTAGCAAACTATTTAGCAATAAAGGGTATTTTCTGAGATAGTGTAAATTGTTTAAAATACTATGGAATGTGCTTTGAATGTTGTTTGAAATAACAAACAGCATTGTTGGTTGATTTTGTAGCATCTAATGTGTATAACTGACAACGGTATTGGGAGCTTTCTTAAGATTAAAATACGATATTAATTTAAAATAGGGAAGAGCTTTCCACGTTTTTTCTCTGCCCAAAGCACTTGATTTGAAAATACTGGTTTTACATTTGTGTTATTTCATCAAGATATATTTTTCTTTATTTTACCTACAAAATTGGCTGTATTTGTTAGATGTTCTTTGCAGAAGGCCTTTGCATTATAAATACATGAGCAGGTTATCCCTAACTGACATTGTATAATAGGTATCTTTCAGATGTTACCATCGAAATGTTCAATATTTGTATATCTGGCAAATTTCTTGTTTTGTAAAGCATTTTATGACACTTTTTTGCATAGTTCATAAATTTCTTAATAAAAACAAATAAAGGTTTGTTGTTTTTTTTTTTAAATATATCTAATAGGTGATGCATTAGGTGATCTCCATCGATTTACCTGACTGCTAAATAAAACAATTTTGATGTAGCTCCTTTGAAGCTCTGCAGTAACCTGGTGTTCTGACATGTGGCAATGTGAACACCTTCACCTTCCATTGACTTGCAGAAAGCACTTACTAGATCCAGAGTTGAGCCCAAAATATCACTAATGGCAAGTGTTTAATGTTAAATTTATGAAGCCTGGCTCAGATTTGTAATGCGATGTAAGCGATTTTTAAAGACGGGTCTAGTGGTGATACAACATTCAGGGTCTCAGTTCAATTTTGTTCTTTTGTGGCTGGTGCAACAATTAACTGTTGCACAGACGGAGGTAAGAGGGGGATGGATGCTGCCTGTGAAGGTGCTCTCTTTGGGTGCCTTTCAGGCTGATGTTGGTGTCCCTCACAGAAGGTGGTACCATGGTACCTCCAGCTGGCTCTCCATGTCTCAGTATCAATGAAAGGTGGTCTATCTGTAGATGATGGGAAAGTTTAGTTCCTGGGCCAAAGCACAGTAAAGACCTTCAGGTATTTATCACTTATCCCATCTATTTTTCCTCACATACATCCAGTCCTGAACTATGTGCTGGGCCGAGTGTGTTTGTGTTAAATAGAGAAACAAAAAAAAAAGCAAACAAAATATTTGGGAAAAGCACTATTTATTCTTTATTTTCACCAGGTTCTAATATACAGGTAACATGGCACAGTTCTCACCTTGGGTGATTTTCTCTCTCAGAAGAAGATGTTCTTTTGTGGCTCCCCTGGAATTGTTGCAGTCTTTACGTACCGCAGTTGCAATTTGAAAAAAGGTGCCGGGTGTCCAGGCCAAGATATTTTTGTGCTAGTTCGTTGGAGGATTTTAAAATTCTGCATTGCATTTGTCTGTGCCTCTTTTTGGTCGTTTTCAATAGTTCATTTAATGACACCTACCAAATAAAAAGAAATCTCAGAAGGGTACAGATGTTTCAGGTATGTTTACAACAAGCCCTGCGTACCTGTTTCCGTGGGCCATTTCTGATGTGCTCGGGTAAGATTTGCATATTAGCAGGTGCAAATTAAGATCAAAAGTATTTTCACCCCACTTCTTGTGTCTGTGTCACATTACCTCTGCGTCCAAATCCTGATTTAAAACCTCCCAGAGCTGTAAATGAAACAGGTAATCAATCACTGACTGCGGTATTGTCCAGTGCAAGAATATGGATTCTTCAATGATTTAGGAATGCCGATTTTTTTTAAAATAGGTAGCACCATATTTACTGATTGTCTGTTTACTGTAGAACATCATAAACCTATTTAAGAAGTAGGAATTAACAGGAATGACATTTCATGGTTTTAGTTGCCATTGTGGTGGCTCAGTTATTCAAATATAACCCTAATTTTGCCATAGCAGTAGTTCATTTGACCTTGACCACGGTAGGCTCCTACGAGCTTTGGAAAAGCTGATGAACAAATGATTTCTTCAGGATTGCAGATGTCTCTACCCCCAAAAAAAAACTTCCTGAAAAAAAAATTCCTGAAAGAGGAGTCATTTGCAATGGTTTATTTGTCTGGGGCTTGTATGCTCACATTAAAAGCTCAAAGAGAAGATGTCTCCTACCTTATTTACATATTAAGAAGCCACGTCTCCATCATTGTGGGCACTTTCCATGTGACGAGGCCGAGGGGAGCTCCATCACCAGGCAGATCATTCACATTTCCAAGCATTTTTGCCATTTTTCCACACCTCAAAGTTTCATCAGAGGTTTCGAGCAGGAAAACAAGTCTTCTTAAATAGGTTTATGATGTTCTACAGTAAACAAACAGTCAGTAAATATGGTGCCATCACCCAGGCCAGACCCCACCTTTCCTGGGATCATCTCTTTGCCTTCCCATAAAATCTGACATATTAATGCATCCCCTGCACTGATAATTTACTCTGTAGGGTATGGGGAAAAGTTGGGGGGAAGAAAAGTTTCTGTGAGTTGATCATCTGTAAGAATCTTTATTTCTACAGTGTATTTTTATTGATCGAATTCAGTCAGGATCAATATACAATTTCAGAAATGTAAACTATCTGTTTGTTTTAATTCAGGCACCTTCACCCTACTGTAAATGTTTCTAATGGGGACTAAGTGCTTCATATGAAAATACTATGGTCTGATATCTTCAGGGAAATAGAGGGATACGTCCTTTCTCTGCACAGAGCTAGGCAATAAGCCTGGAGCAATTAGATGAAATGAATATACAAAGGATATCATATTTAATTACTTCTAGGTCCTTCCCGAAGGGTCTGTAATAGTTTTTTTCTTGATGTAAAGAAATAACCATGGTAGCTGGAACCCTGCAGTTTAGAAATATTTTAATCTATTCTGAATAAGCATTCAGGTTTTCTTTGAGATTAAACAGATATGCCCCCAAAAAAACACAGAAGAGAGGGCTTGTATCTACATCTCTATGCACTGTAAAAGGTCCTTGTTTCCAACCCAAGTGCTAACTTCAAGCTAGAAAAAAAAGACATTTCATGAGGTCTTTGGGCACAAACCAGTTCCAGTCTCGGATGGAACTCATGGTAATTCTATACAAAGCAGTGATCAATTGATAATTTAGGACTAAGTTAGACACTCCCAATTAATTCAGCTGCCATGCCAATGAGGAGGGAGATGACTCCTGCCCGCCCTTGGTGTTTGTTATTTGCCTTGCTCAAGTAAAGCAGTGGCAGTGAAAAGCATCCAGCACCTTGATAGGACTCCTTTCTGCAGACACTGGCACAGGCAATTCAAACTTCTCCATGAAATGCCTTCAAGATTCACCTCAAGTAATTTAATATTAGGGGTGAGTCTTGCTCAGCCTTTGGTGTCCCATCACTTGGGCATGGGCACAGGAACTGATGTGCCGTGGGTCAAAGATGTTTGCTTCATTTTTCTTTCTATTTAAGACATTCTTTATTAACAATGTGACTTTGTAGAAACTGTAAGGACATAGCACCAAACTGGGTCACATTTTAAACATCATATTTTCTTTGTAAGAGCATTCTCCCAGATCCAAGTATTTTGGCATAGAAAGTGGATGCTGAGGAAAAGGTATTGATTTATCTATTCAAAATTATGTTTCAGTCCTGCAAGTTGCTTTCTTAGCTGAATCTGCCCCAAGTATAGTCTGGCAGTGGATGTCCCACAGGAAACACACACTTCTCCCAAGCTTTCTTTGTTCAGACTGATTAATAGTTGAACTATCAGAGGTGAGCCATGGAGAGATGGTCCCTCTCGGCCAATGGATCTTCCTTGTCACTTCTGTGTGTAAATGAGTTTTTCCTTCTCTCTGGTCCCTGCACAAATATTTGCTCCTCTCAGGGGAAAGGAGGGAGTCAGCTTTGCTCAAGGAGAGTAAATAAAAAATACAGTAATAATGCAATATTAAAGGAGAACACTAAAGATGCACTATTATTTCATAGAATCATAAAATCATAGAATGGTTAGAGTTGGAAGGGACCTTAAAGATCATCCTGCCATGGGCAGGGACACCTCCCACCAGACCAGGTTGCTCAAAGCCCCATCCAGCCTGACCTTGAACCCCTCCAGGGATGGGGCAGCCACAGCTTCTCTGGGCAACCTGGGCCAGTGTCTCACCACCCTCACAGGAAAGAACTTATTTCTGATATCTAATCTAAATCTCCCCTCTTCCAATTTAACCCCATTACCCCTTGTCCTGTCATTGGGAGGGACAGAAAAAAAGTTACATTTGTTGATGTTAGCACTTAGGCTACAGAAATTAATTAGTATGTTAAACTATGGGCGAGAAAAATGTTTGTCTTTAAAAAGTAATATAGTCCATTCCCCTGGCTTTTGAAATTTAGAATTGCACATATTAATTGAATAATTTTTCTGTCTTGCTGGCGCTTCCCAAAGTGACACTTTGGGGTTTTGAGGCACTAAATAAATTGGGCTGGCTCAGAATAAAGGGCACAGAGCATCACTGCCCTGCAGGGACCCTCCAAACTTCTCTTTTATCTGTGATACAGAAATGTTTAGAAGCCACAGCAAGAAATATTTCAAAATTCAGAAGCCCACATTGATACTCACATTCATATCTGTATTTGATGGATATCCAAAGTCTGGGTTCTGCAGTGCAAGGGATGGCTCTTCTGCACCTAAAATTATTTACTAACCTTGCCTGTGAGGGGAGGAGGGGTATCTCACATTTGCTCTTGTTGGGACCCCTTTACCTGGGACCCACAGAGTGAGGTAACTAGTTTTTTTGGAGGGTTTGTGGGCAGGAGACCCGGTAGTGGTCAGCACCGAGGTCTGATGTGGCCTGTGCTGAATTGGGCCCTTCAGTTTCCCTTTGAGCTGAAGTGATCCCGGGTCACCTCCGTGAAATGAAAGGCATGGTACCAGAAGGTGCTAACATTTTATTGGCAAACTTTGGAGGTTTGTTCTCCTCCCTTTGCCTTGCTGACAAAGGCAAGGCTATGTACAACCACTGTGTGATGCACAAGGGGAAAGTCTGATCTTGCTTTTCTCCACGCTTGCACCGATGGTGTGGTGGGAGGTGAGGGAGGTGAGGGAGGTGAGGACCACTCCATTAGGCCAACTTCATGCACTCATGTCCACGCAGATCCTGCACTTGGTCTTCTGCTGCTTCCACAGTTGAGCAGACCTGGCATCATGGTGTACAGGAGCCCACAGCACGGCCCAGGAGAGGGGAGCTGCAGGTGCTGCACCCAACTGCGACCAGCTCTTTCTGTCACCCCACGAAGAACATGTCATCATACTGGAGGTGATGTCATTGCACCAGAGGTGATGTTCCCAAGTCAGCTTCCTCCTGGACAATTTATCCTTCTTCCTAACCAGCCCCCCCGGGGATCCAGGGCTGACCAGTGGTTCTGTCCACCATGCCACCCAGCCCACGCTCCCAGGAAGGTGAGCAGAAGCTCTTCAGGCTGCAGATCCCTCCAGGGACTGCGGCGTGTCCCTCTGGGAAGCCCTGGTGTCTTGCAGGCTGTCCCACTGGGAACACCAGCAGCTGCTTCCCAGGCACAGTGGCCCTGGCATCCTGCAGGTCATTTCCCCTGGGAACTCTGCACGTCCCTTCTGCAGAGCCTGGTGTCCAGCAAGCCTTCCCACCCTGGTGGACAACCTTCCCAGTGGACCGTGTCTCCCTGGGGGTCCACAATATCCTTCCAGGGAACCCCTGTATGTCCCTCCTGGAGATCTTCATGCCCGGCATCACCGCATCCCTCCTGGGAACACCCCCTAGTCCCTCCGGGGGCGACCTGGAGGTCCCCCAGGAATGCCGTCCGGCAGCGACCAGCTGTGTCCCTCCGGGGACCCCGCTGTCCGGCGCCCCCTCCGCGGGTGCGTAGCGATGCGGGGGCTCAACCGCACACCTCCCCGTCCCCTTGCCCGTCCCCGGGGGGGCGGCGGGGGCAGCGCTGCGCCTCCTCGTAGCTGGGCAAGTGCTTCACCTGCTCGTAGCGGGGCAGCGGCGGCAGCTCCAGCCCCGGCCCCGGCTCGGCCCCGGGACTCCCGGCCTCCAGCAGCACCGGGCCGGGGCCGGGGCCGGGGTTGAGGCGGCGGCGGGCGGGCGGGGGGCGGCGGCGGGCGGCGGGGCAGGCGCGGCGGTGGAGGACGCAGCCGGCGGCCACCAGCGCCAGGAGGACGAGCAGCGCCGCCAGCCTCCGCGCCAGCCACCGCGCCCGCGGAAGCCAAGCGCGTCCCGCCGCTCGCCCGGCCCCGGTCCCGGTCCCGGTCCCGGCCCCACCGCAGCCGTCCCGGCCGCACGGCGCCGGCCCCCTCCCGCCCGCCATCCTCCGCCGCACCTTCCGCGCAACCCGCCTCCGGTCCCGCCGCGCACCTTCCGCGGAGCCGCTCCCCGAGGCCACGGGTGCGGGCTGGCGCCCCGCGCCCCTCCCGGCTTCAGCGCCGGGTTTTATCCGCGCCGGGTCGGGTTTTATCCCTTGATGAAAAATTGATGGGGCCATTTGGCGGCGGTTCACGGGCTAATGGGGTGGCAGCGGTGCGGGACGGGGCACCGGGCCAGGCTCGGCCTCTGCGCCGGGGGGGCGTGGGGCCCGGCACCCGCACATGCCACCCCGGCTTCTCCCAGTGGGGTCACCAACGGGGTGTCCCTGCCACACCAGCTTCACCCTAAATGTGCCCCAAAACTTACCACTGGGCCAAAATTTGTCTTCCCCTGAGTGGGGACAGGATCCCTGACTAGGGGTAACCTGTACTTGAGGACACAGGGATGAGTGGTACCCAAGGATGTGGGCATGAGCAGTAGCTGAGGATGCAGGAACGAGCAGTACCCAAGGACATGGGGATGAGTGGTACCCGAGGATACAGGGATGAACCCAAAGATGGGGATGAGTCGTACCCAAGGACATAGGGATGAGCAGTAGCCAAGGACATAGGATAAGTGATCCCTGAGCAAGCTGTGGGAGGGAAAATGCAAGGTGCACTGATTTTGTCACTTAAAAAGGACAGCTGCAGCGCTGGAACAGTCAGCAACAGGCTGGTCCCTGGTGCCTGTGCAAGGCACACAAGAGAGTGAGCTCTTCATTCTTCCTTTCTGTTGGTTTTTGCTCCACTGAAGTCTCACAGCTTTTCTCCTATTGGTACAGGCAGTCCCCATGTCACCCAGTGGTGATCATTACCCACACTTCTGGGGACCCAATCCATCACTTTATTTGGTCCTTCACAGTTGCAGACCCTCAGCTGCCTTATTTGCTGATTACCCTCAGCTCGATTGCAACGCTCCTCAGGCAACCAGGAGAGGAGAAGGAGGTCTAATCTAGTAATGGAAAAACTTACTAATATGAAACATGGCAAAAAATGACCGGTACTTTTCTGCTTGGTTTCCTTTTAGGTGACCGTGCCAAATCTGATAGGCAGCAGCTAACCCACCTACACGACTGTCACACGTGTTCCTTTCCTTTGTCCTGTTTACTCGACCTGCGGTGATTTCTTTGCTGATATCTGTAAGTGATACTCCTGCTGCTATCTCTACGTTTGGGTAATTCGTGCCTAGTTTATCTATTACAGATTTTGTGGTGCTTGGGAACAAAGATGGGAAGAAAAGGTTCTCAGTAGCCATACAGCATTGGGCAGAGTTTGCATAAAAATAATCTGAAAGGAAGGATGGGGTCAACGATGCTGGGCTTCTGGCAGTTTATTTCTGTATTTTCAGGGCTTCTTTCTGTATATGTTTCCTCTTACCCCACTTTATGGGCATTTTTCCCTATGGAAGGGTGCTGGAGCTGGAAACTGCAGGAAAGGTGGGCTTCAGGCATGGGGCCGAGGCAGGAGGGGGACACAGCTGCTTTAGGACTGACCTGCCTGGGCAATGTCAGCTCTGCCACCTCACACAAGGGGTGGCTGCAGGGACCCTGGCCCCGTGCCTCAGGGATGTGTCCCAGCCCACAGATCGGGGATGCTGAGCACCAGCAGCAGCTCCCTGCTGTTCCTGGGGCTGCATTTACTTCAGAGCCTTGATAATAACCCATGGGATTATTTTTTTTTTTAGGCAAATACAACAGCGAGTTAACAGCAGGGTGCCCAGCGAAGTCTACTTACTCATTAATAAAGCGCTGCATTTTAACAACATTTCTGATAAGCTGTAACTCTGCAATCAGAGCTCTATGAAATATTAAAGCCTGTTGATAGCTCATTAAAGCTAACGTTTTGGCTGGCCCTCCAGCCTGTGCCACCAACCCAGCCTCAGCGCTCAGCCTGCAGAAGTGGCTGAGGATCAGTTCTGCTCCCCGACCAATGAGGAAAACCACGGCTGGAGGGAACAGGGTGCTGTGATAACAAGAAGAAGTAAGAATAAAAATCTTGGTATGCAGCCCCAGCTCCCACAGCCCCCATGTCTGGCTTGGGACAATGCAGAACCACTGGCTTCTGAGGAGATCGGGGCCAGGGGATTCTTCCCCACTGGCTTGGTGGCTGCATGGGGACACCTGCAGCCATCCTGGGGCAGCTATTGGTATGGATGCGGTGTCCTCCAGAGGTCTGAGGGGATTCAGGGTGGTCTATCAGCTGCTGGGCAGGGGCAGTTGCTGGTTGGGCTTTTGGAGAGTATCTTCTGCCTGGTTGTGGGTTCCCATGTGGTGGGGTAATTGGCTTCATCAGCAGTAATTGGTGTCACCTGTGTGAGTGATAAAGACATAGGCAGCTGCAGCTGCTAAGGGGGATAAAGGATAGGTGATTTTTGGAAGCTTGTCTGCCCTGCTGAGGGTCAGCATGGTGTAGGGGCTGCTTACCTGGTGAGAGAGGGGGCTGCAGCCCCCCTGAGACTCCAAGTGGCCCTGTCCCTGGACAGGGAGGTGGACCACAGGAAGCCAGACCCTGGCTGAAGAGGCAGCAGCACTGGGGCAGGAAAAACTGGGTGCAGCTAAACCCTGCTGAGCTCCCAGGAAGAGCAGCCCTCACCTCTCCTTCTCCACAGGAGGACCTTGAAATGGAGCAGTAAACACCCACCCACAGGTGATGGTCAGGCTGGGGAGCGTGAGGAGTTTTCCTCGAGAAGTTTCCATCCTCGAGGTGAGGATGAAGGTGGCAGAGGCTTTGGTGAGATGTGCTGAGTGAGGGGGGGTAGATGTGGTGATTCACACCCACATCATGGTCCTCCCATCACTGTTCCCCTGGCATGGCCAGGACACAGCCATGAGCCTGCAGCTGGAAGGGTCACAGCCAGGGGAAAAACCCCTGTGGGCAATGGGGGAAGAAGAGAAACAGTTTTCTGGGAAACTACCCAAAGGTGGGGAGCCAAAAAGACAGGGTATATTGTCACAGGTATTAGTTTCCCAGCAAAAAGGACGGTGTAAGCTTGGTTGTGAGAACTCCTGCATGAATTTTCTTTTATTAACATACATAAAACCTTTATTTATTTATATTTCTAAAAGCTAAAGCAGAACGTGAGTAAAGAAAATACGTTTCTCCCCATACAGCCAGCCCAAACACAGCTGAAAGATCTTGCCCATCCAAAAGGCCCTACTACTCCACGCTTCCTCCTCCTCCTCTGGAGGCTGGTCAGGACTTTCATGTGGCTTGGGGTGGTTCAGGCCAATGGCCAGTGCTGTCCCCAGGCCTGCGGGGAGCTTTCTTCTGCCCCTCAAGCACAACAGAGCACTGGGGCAGCACCAGGAGTTGCTGAGCATGAATAAATTATTGTTAGTGGCTGCATCCGGCCTCCCCCATCCTGAAATCTGCTCTTTTTACAAGCTGTAAGAAACCCATTTTGTGGCTGTGTGGAGTCTCGGGCAAACTCTGGGGCTGCTGAGCGGTTTCTGGGAAGGAGCTTTAGAAGTTGATTTTTTCCAGTTTTGCAGGGGATGCACAATTATCGATCCTGCAAATGACCCCTGCAGAAATTCATCGATCCTTCTGGAGCAGCGGATCATTAAATACTTGACTTCCGGTGCCAAAGAGCTGACCTGGCAAAATAATTATTTTATAGGGTGCGTAATTGTCCTTGCGACCATTAGGATTTGTGTAACTCTGAACTTGCCTTCACGGGAGCCTGATACCTAAAATGCTCCTTGTATAGTGATGCTTCACATCTGCATTTCCTTTTCTCTTCTGTGTTTTCCCCTGAATATGGGAAAACTAGTTGGAAAAAACATAAAGAAGTTGAGATATCTGCTTTTCAGACAAGACTCTAAAAGCCTCACACATGGTAAGTGGTATTTGGTGACAGGAATAATCCCATGGATTGATGGAGGGAAGCACAGTTTTGGATGACGATCTGGAGTGTATATAGAAACAAGCTCAACCCTTACCCTCGGCTTCAATGAGGTTACAATATTTAGTAGACCCAAGCCTTGCAACAGTTGAGTGTTTTACAGGAATTATGGAGCGAGTCACTGCTGCATTGGAGGATGTGCAGGCACTTTGTGTTGCATTTCAGTCTCTGTTACAGCCCTTTCTGCAAGTATTCCTCTCCCTGGTCCCTAAATCGTGCCCCCGTACTGGGCACTGGTGAGGTCTCACCTTGAGTGCTGTGTTCAGTTCCGGACCCCTCACTACAAGAAGGACATTGAGCTGCTGGAGCATGTCCAGAGAAGAGCCACCAAGATGGTGAGGGGTCTAGAGAACAAGTCCTACGAGGAGAGGCTGAGGGAACTGGGCATGGTTAAGCTGGAGGAGGCTGAGGGTAGACCTCATTGCCCTCTACAACTACCTGAAAGGAGGCTGTAGAGAGGTGGGTGTTGGCCTCTTCTCCCAAGGGAATAATGACAGGACCAGAGGAAATGGTCTGAAGTTGCAGCAGAGGAGGAGGTTTAGATTAGATATGAGAAAGAATTACTTTACTGAGAGTGTGGTCAGTCCCTGGAACAGCCTGCCCAGGGAGGTGGTGGAGTCTCCATCCCTGGAGGTATTTAAGAAATGTGTAGATGTGGCACTTCAGGGCATGCTCTAGTGCCTGAGGTTGTTGGGTGTGGGGATAGTTGTGGTGATGGGATGTTGGTTTTTTTGTTTTGTTGTTGTGTGTGGTTTTTTTTGTTTGGTGTTTTTTTTTTGTGGTTGGACTCAATGATCTCAAAGGTCCCTTCCAACCATGAAGATTCTGTAAATCAGCAAATGTGGTGCCATGAGGGTGGTGTTTCAGTGTTGGGTGGGTGAGGCTGTACCTGGGGTGGGGGGAAAGTTGCTTTTGGTCCGGGTGGGTTGAAAGTTCCCCTTGGATTGGCGGCTGGTGGTGGCACATAGAGTGAGGGCTTCCCCAACCAGCTGGGTGTCACCACCAGCAGCCATCTTCACAATGGTCTACACAATGAAAAATACCTAGTTCTTAACACTTCTGTAAAATCTGCTAAAGAAGCTCTTCAGAAAGCCCGTCGGCAGTGGGCTTGGAGCACAGCTCAGGGAAAGCTCGACGTTGCTTGAATTAAACATACAAAGCTGGGATCTGTTGCCTCACGTTTTTCAAGCACATCTATAACTGCAATAAGGCTTAAGAAACAAGAAGATGACTCTGCATATGTAAAAAAAAAAAAAAAACAACAAAAACACACAACAAAAAACAAACAACAAAAAACATCCAAACAAAAAAATAACCAAACCATTACCTCACAGCTCAGAAATCTCAGCTGCCACCAAATATTTTCTGTTAGATATTAAAAAACAGAGAAAGTAAGAGAGAGAGAGAGTGGCCGAAACGCTCCTGCGTGACTCTGATTCCTTCCTGGCCGGGCCAGTTCTTCTGTTAACAACTCTGGATGCTCTCCAGAAATGGAATGTATTTTCCTCAAATAAATAAGAGGTGGAAATATCTCAGGGCAATGATGCCACTATCAAGTGTGTTGTCAGGCTTCCCAGGCTCCATGTCGCAGTTAACGTATTCTATTTTATTCCTTCCCCTAAAAATAAGCATTACAAAGATTGGATTATATTAGTTCTCCCCTTGCAATATGACTCCTTACAATTAGGACTTGAGACCTTTGGCTGTGTGGAAAGGCTCCCATTCATGGGAGTGAGATTTGGCTGAGGCTTTTAGTGTTACAAATAATGAACATCTCTTCATATAATAAGGATGATTTGCTCCAATGGCTCTTTTCCTTCTGAATCAAATTGTATTAATTTATAAAAATTATTCTGGGATTATAACCTTGATCCAAGACCATCCTTAAGCACAAGTTTAATTTGATGGCAGCAAGACCCCTGGGAGACTGGCCGGCGGCTGCAGGCGGGGAGGAGGCTGGATGCCCAAAGGTTCTGTGGATGGATGTACGAGCAGCTGAACGCATGAATGCTGAAATGTATTAAAATGCAAGTAACAACCCAAAGGCAATAAAGGACAATTTGTCACAGTTGGAAGGATCGCTGCAGTGGTCTGGAATAACCAAATACTATTTTTTAATTTTTAATTTATTTTTTTTTTTACAGGGGGCAACATTTTTCCAAGCCGCAGTCCTCATTAGTCATGCTGTTTCTCAAGAGGCTGCCATGATCCCGTCATGAATTTCTGAGATGATTTCATCTCACTGTTATTTACAACTTAGCCCAAATGCTCAGCCTCTTCCTATTATTTGTGGTTAAATATAGCAACGGATTCTTTCCCATTCCTTTTTCTCTCGGAGCCCTTTTTCTGCCACCCACACGAATCGCATGAGTCAGAAGGCACACGAAGGAGCAGTTCCCAGCTGGCCAAGTCCTCGCCGGCTGCCTTTGCACAGCCCGAGCTTACCCCAAGCATCAGGAGGTGAAATAATGTCTGGATGCTCCCAACCAGGGCACAGCTGGGGATGCTTGCCCCCATCCCCGGGAAATGCAGGGATGTTCTTCCCCTCCATCAGCTTCTGCATCCCAAGTGGGGTCACGTCCCAGCTCCTTTTCTGCCATCCTACACAGGGATGACAGGTGGCCAACCTTCTCGTGCAGCCTGTTGCCATGGGGGATATGGGGGGTCACTAAGAGCAGGGCAATGTCCTGTGTATGGGGACCGAGCACCATCCTACTAACAACCTTCTCCCAGCAGGTCAAGGGAGGTCATCCTGCTCCTCTACTCTGCCCTGGTGAGACCCCATTTGGAGCACTGTGTCCAGTTCTGGGCTCCCCAGTTCGGGAAGGACAGGGAACTGCTGGAGAGGGTACAACAAAAGGACACAAAGATGATTATGGGCCTGGAGCATCTCTTATGAGGAGAGGTCTTAGGTCTTTTCAGTCTTAAGAGGAGCAGACTTAGGGGGAATCTGATCAATGCTTACAAATACTCGAAGGGACGGTGTCAGGAGGATGGGGCTGGTCTGTTTTCAGTGGTGCCCAGTGACAGGACAAGAGGAAATGGGCACAAACTTGAGTATAAGAAGTTCCACCTAAACATGAGGAGGAACTTCTTTCCTGTGAGAGTGGTAGAGCACTGGAACAGGCTGNNNGGACTAGATGATGTCCAGAGGTCCCTTCCAACTCCATATAATTCCATGATTCCCCTCTTGCTTTTCTCTTCTGCCTGAAGATGCTGTGCTTTCACTAAAGTCAACATTTACCACCCTTGTTTTACCAGCACTAGCCTGAATTCCCTGGAGCTTCCATCAGTGGACAACCGAAGCTGGAGGGTTTTAGCCGGGGGGAGTCAATCCAACAGCCACCTCCAATGAGGGCATCACCTGAGCAACAGGTTGGTTGTTTTTTTAAAAAAAATTTAAAAGGGAAGAAAAAAGACCCTGCCAGCTGTTTTGCTGGGAGGGGGGGATAACAGCCGTGCCAGGGCAGATGATGGGCTGTGGGCTCGGCAGGGAAGCATCCTGCCTGGAAGCGATGCAGCTCAGTGCATCCCTTAGGAAAAGCGTAAGAGGGAGGGATGAGGATGCTGAGGTTGAGTGCGAGGGCAGCAGCTGTGGAGGGAGGGTGAAGGGGCAGGGGAGGTTTGACCCTGCTATTTTAAACCGCGGCATTTACATGCCGTGAATAACCGTGCTGGCCTCGGAGGCAGCGCAGCAAACAGGAAAGGCTCTGGCGTGGGCCCCCCCACCCCCGGGTCCACTCTTTGGGCCTGGGGGTCCTGCTGGCCACCACGCAGCTGGGCTTCAGCAGGACCCTTTGAGGCAGCCCACATACTGGTGGGTCTGATGTAAAAAGGCGAATATTCCCAGTTGGGACATGAGGTGCACAGGTCTGGTCAAGCCAAAATACCAGAGTTGCTGTATCCTCCCTAT
>BJBW01007593.1:0-15950 GCA_004320125.1 Scolopax mira
GAAGGGTTTGACCCTGACAGAGGGGAGATGGAGCTGAGCTGTGGGGAAGAACTTGTTTGGGGTGAGGGTGGTGAGAGCCTGGCCCAGGTTGCCCCGAGAAGCTGTGGCTGCCCCATCCCTGGAGGGGTTCAAGGTCGGGTTGGAGGGGGCTTAGAGCAACCTGGTGTGGAGGGAGGTGTGAGATAGAACTGGATGATGTTGAAGGTCCCTTCCAACCTAAACCATTCTATGGTTCTATAAAACATCAGGTGATGGTGTAGGCAATACCAGCTGGACACCCCTGGAGACGTGTGAAATGGTGGTGATTGGAGAACCTTGCTCGCTGCAGCTGTGTCCAGGCTCTCATTGTCATGAAATGGGCAGTCTGCATGGAACGTGAAATGACAATGGCTAAATACAGTTTTGTAACCCATTTCAGGGACACAGAAAGGAAACGGGAAGGAATTAATAATGCCTTCTTGACTTGATGCCACCAGCTCCATGCTCTTTAGGTTGCAGATGAGGGAAAAATCTGGGACTCTCTGTCATGAATTTGCAACACGGGAAATTCCAGTTAGAAGTGAAAAGGAGGAAAAAGTCCTCTCTCGAGCTGGTTCAAACACTGAAAGAGGGGCCAGGGAGGGTGTGAAACCTCTGCCCTGGGTGGTCCCTGAGGCTCAGGTCATCTGAGTTGTCTCTGGTGGATGGAGGTGGCTGTACCCCTGAGGCCCCTGCTGATAAGGGAGGAATGGGAGGACAAACAGCCTGGGAGGACGTTTGCCCCAGGCTGACTGTACCAGCCGACAGTTTTCTGGATTAAATAATAACCAGGGAGTTATCAGGAAGCTTTGACAACAAAGGAGGATTCAGCTGATTGACCCTGGCTGTCTGTTAGTTGTTATGTCGTTAATTAGTCAGCAAACCACTTTGATCCTGGTTTGATTTAATCCATCTGAGCTCCTCCCTCCAACTCAAGTTACTACATGTCTCTAGGAGAGCAATAGAGCTAAACTAACCCTCCAAAATTCACCGTGGTCCTGGCAGTTAGATAATACCCAATTTGTAGTATTTTGGGGTTTTTTTTCCATGTGTCCGTGCAGCTCTCTCTCAGGACGGAGGTGGGAGAGACACCAGGGCAGGGAATGGCCGTGTCCCTGGAGATCACAGCTTTTATTGCCACCAACAAGGAGATATAAAGCAAAGGTGTGGAGCAAGGGATGGGGGTTCCTTGATGGTACTTTTTGGGGGGGAATTCATCACTACCGCACCTCAAAACTCTTTCAGAGCACCTTCATTCACAGCAGGGGTCACCCAAATACTGAAATTTAACTTCAACTTTTAGCTGTCTAAAATTAAATGAGATGCGCGGTGCTGTTAACCATTTAACGAGGTTTGAGGATGAAAAAGAAGGAAAAAAAAAAAAAAGAAAAAAAAACCCAAACCATTTCCTGGGTGGCACGTCAGTTATTTGCTGCCGTCTCTATTTTTCTTGCTAAAGGGATATTTACGGCCCTCGATGAATTTACAGCACTGTCATGAAATAGGGTTTCATTCCACGGAACAGTAGAATGCACCCCAAATTTTATCCCCATTTGTCACCCTGTTTATCCCAATTTGCTGAGCGAAAAGGGGGAAGCAACACATGGCACAGCTGGTAGTTTTGAGTACAGAAAACTGCAGAATTTTTTGCCCTGTTCTTCTGGTTTAATTTGGCCCGATACATGGGATTGGATACACGGTAGAGAGCAAAATTTTAAATGAGGAGTAGTCCTCTACCTCTGTCTTCATTAGGTTAAATTAACTACTCAATATAATTATCGACATTTGGAGAACTGAGTGAAACCCCCCAGGGCAAGGGGTTAGAACTGGATGATCTTTAAGGTCCTTTCCAACCCAAACTATTCTATGATTTTATGGAACGCTTCGTATCCTGAGCCAGCAGAGGATATTGAACCAACCAGTGGAGCTTCTAAGTCAAAGTGCAAGAGACCCCCAAAATGATATCAATCTGAGAAATTTAATCAAAAACTGACCACATCACCCACGTCTTCTTTCTCCCTGGCCATAAATTCACTACACTTGAGACCATTTTGATTTTGCGAGTCTCTTCAGAGCCTCCTTCACCTCCTTATTCCTCAGGCTGTAGATCAAGGGGTTCAGCATGGGAGTCACCACGATGTAGAGCACCGCAGCCCATTTGTCTTCTCTCAAGGTGTCTGAGCTGGGCTTTAGGTACATAAAAAATGCCGCCCCATAGAAGATGCTCACAGTGATGAGGTGGGAGGTGCAGGTGGAGAAGGCTTTGTGCTTGCCCTTGGCTGAACGGATGCTCAGGATGGCAGAGATGATGGCCACATAGGAGACTAGGACAACCAGGCAGCTGGACATACCAAATAAAGAGGCTGAAGTTCTCAGGAGAAGGTGGCTGAGGGTGGTGTCAGATGTTGAGAGGGATATCAGAAGGGAAATGTCACAGAAGAACAGGTTGATGATGTTGGATCTGCAGAAGGATAAACTGGACATGCCAATAGTCTGCCACACGCCATTGACCAACCCAATGAGATAGGACCCCGCCACCAGCTGGAGACAACATTTTGGGGACATGACAAGGGGATACATCAAGGGATGGCAAACGGCCATGTAACGGTCATATGCCATCATAGCCAGCAGGAAGCCCTCAGTCATCCCAAAAAGGTCATAAATGAAGACCTGGGCCATGCACCCAGCATAAGCAATGCCTTTCTTCTCAGATAGAAAGTCAACCAGCATCTTGGGGATGACAACGGTGGATGAACAGAGGTCTACAAAAGCCAGGTTGCCCAGGAAGTAATACATGGGGGACTGAAGCTGAGGGCTAGCCCTGATTAAGGCGATCATGCCCAGGTTCCCCAGGATGGTGAAAATGTAGACAAGAAGAAACATCAGAAAGAGGGAGAGCTGAGCCACCAGGTTCTTGCTGAACCCCGTTAGGCTGAACTCAGTCACTGGGGTGCAATTGCTTCCTGCCATCATCTCCATGGTGCTTTCTGTGGGAACTCCTTGCTGGAGGTTTCTTCTACAACAGGCAGGTACCTACCGGGCAGAAAACCATCCCTGCAGTGGGACCTGCTTGGAGACAACCACAGGAGAGCTAAAGGAAGAGTTTGGGCACAGATCAAGTAGAAACAGCTTGCCCAAAAGGCACATTGCAGGGTGGGCAAAACAAAGGGGGCAAAGCTTTGCTCCAGCTGTGAAATCCCACAGCACAGGGTGGTGCGTGGTCCTCCAGCTCCCTCCTGGAGGTCCAGCAACCACCTCCGTGGAAAGCCAGAGGGGAGGTAACAAACCTGAGCAGCTTTACCTTGTGTTGGGTCCTTTGAGTTTGTGTTCCTTCTCTTTGTGTTCCTTCTCTCTGTGTTCCTTCCTTTGGGACTCTGAGATCATCCATCTCCACCTAAAACACAGAGAAACGTGGTGGTTCTACATTGCAGAGCTGAACATTCATCCTCTCTTCAGCGTTTTCCAACTTCTTCCCCCTTTGCTGGGGCTTCTTCCCAACTATGAAACCTTACACCGAGGTTTATACTGGGTTCTTCTCTCTCCTCCCACTGTTTTAGCTATAAAAGCTTTTTCTGCATTTTTAGCCTGTTCCTAGAGCCTTCAAATGGAAAGAGGCAACCCCCAAAGCTGAGCAATCTCTCCTTGAAAATATTGGGGGGGAGGGAGAAAAAAAATCATCTTTTGGACCTGCCTCATCTGAGCAATGGTTAGCTGCCTAAACGTTCTTTAGAGGAAAGCTTATGGTCCTCATCCAGGAGACCTTTGCGGTCAAAAGGAAGAGGAGAGGAAGCCTCCTGGGCCTGGTCTCCACCAGGGTGATCTCCAGGAGTCTGACACTGGCGCTCCAGCTTGGGCTGAGAGATGCTGACCCTCACTTTTACCTCAGCACTCAGTCTCTGCCCCCCTCCTGATGCTCTTGGAGATGGATGTGAAGATGCATGTGCCTGAAGCTACGCAGGAGAGCTTGGAAATAAAATCCCATCAGCAAACACCCTTACTATTTCACATAATTTGGGGATTTGGGGACTTTTTGCCCCGGGAGGGTGGGAAAGCCCAAAGCAGGTCATTATTTTTACTCTGCACTTAGTTTGGAGAAGTGTACCCAGAGGAGATGACCTCAGCTTGAGTGAACAATGGGGCTTTGGTCTCTCTTCAGAGCAAACCACAGAACAAAGCCCCATTTTTACAACTACTTTTTGAACATTCCAGAGACAGCAGCAGCCCCACAAGCACCGTGTTTGTCATTATCGTGCCACAGAGCTATGGGGGACCTTGGCAACGGGGCACAGTCCTGCAGGGGCTGAGACAAGACTGGTCACAGGGTCCACCAGCAGTCCCAGGCACTGTGGATGATGACCCACCTTTCCACCCACCTTAAATACCTTCTTTGCAAACCATAGCTCAAAAGTTTGGCTGCAAGGAGCCAACAGAAGATTGCAGTGACCTTACTAAAGTTGAGGTAGATGCCATCCCCTGCTCTCCTTTCCATCCACACAGCCATCATCTCATCACCCATGGACAGTCAGGTTGGTCAAGTGTGACCAACCAGTTGGTCAAGTACATCTATGTTGGGTACTCACGGTTCCCCTCCTGCCCTTCTTCTGCCTGATGAGTGCTTTCAGGGAGATTTGCTTCTTAATCCTGCTGGGGACCGAGGCAGCCCTTAGTCCTGGTGCCCTCCGACTTTGTGATGATTTTCTTCCACCCATCATATATGAAACACACCATCCAAAAGGGCAAAGAATAGCCTGAGGGAGAGGTGTCCAAAATTGGAAGGAAGGTGATAAGAAAGATGAGATAAGGAGCACGAAGAAGCACCTTCTCCATGCAAGCAAGGGGGCAGCAAGTTGGGGAAAGGGCCCTTCTGAAAAGCCAGAGGTTCTAGGGTTGGCCCTGTATCCAGAGCCTCTGATGGACGGTTTTCAAGTCCAGCAGAAGAGGTGGTAAACCTCTTTCTACAGCACTCAGAAAGGTGATGGGGGTGGGATTCTGCCCCTCTGCTCTGCTCTGTGGAGACCCCCCAGCAGTGTTGCCTCCAGCTCTGGGGACACCAAGAGCAGAAGGACATGGAGCTGTTGGAGCGGGGCCAGAGGAGACCACAGAGATACTGGGAGGGCTGGAGCCCCTCTGCTGGGAGGGGGGGCTGAGACAATTGGAGGGTACAACCTTGAGAAGAGAAGGCTCCAGGGAGACCTCAGACCCCCTTCCAGTCCCTCAAGGGGCTCCAGGAAAGCTGGGGAGGGACTCTGGATGAGGGGGGGGAGCCCTAGGAGGAGGGGGAAGGGTTTGACCCTGACAGAGGGGAGATGGAGCTGAGATTTTGGGGAAGAACTTGTTTGGGGTGAGGGTGGTGAGAGCCTGGCCCAGGTTGCCCCGAGAAGCTGTGGCTGCCCCATCCCTGGAGGGGTTCAAGGGCAGGTTGGAGGGGGCTTGGAGCAACCTGGTGTGGTGGGAGATGTCCCTGCTCAGGGCAGGGGGTGGCACTGGGGGGGCTTTAAGTTTCCTTCCAACCCAAACCATTCTATGATTTTATGATTTTGCAGAGTGGGAATTAGCTCAGACTCAGACATCCCCAACCCACACCCTTTGCTGAGCAGCGAGTGGGGCAGGAGGCTGAAACCCCCCAGAGCCAAACACGAAAGGAAGATAAACCTCACAGAGATTCCCACCACAGCTCGGCCAGATCCAGACTCTTGGCGAGGAGAAAACAAAACAGGGCTGGGTGAGACATCACCTTGGGCACTGAGAATCGGTGTTTTACAGACTCGGAGCCAGAGGTTGCCCTTCCCTGAGGGTGCCCGGGGCAGCATTTGGGGTTTAAGACCCTTCCAAGGCCTCATCCTTGCCTTTCCTCTTCTCTCCAGAAGCAGAAAAAAAAAAATCAGTGTTGAGATTCCCAAGTCTGGTCCTGCCTGGGGCTGAGTGTCCCCCCCTCCATCCTCCTCCTCCTCGCTGTCACCATCGCCTCTCACACCTCCTCATCTCCCCGCTCGATACCGGCCCCGCGGCCACGGCCAGGCTGACAGCAGGAGATGGATGGGGCTGAGCCAGCGCCACAGGACACGTGCGAGGATGAGACAGACACCTGGAGGCTTGGGGAGATGGTCCCTCCCCACTTTGCATCCATCCCCATCCCAAAACACAGAGCTGTCCTTGGCCACCCAGCACCCTATGGGCACCTGAGGGGTTCCTCTCCACTACTGTGGCCACAGGATGCATTTTAAACACTGAACCAAAAGTAAAAGTGAAGGCTGAGCCCCATTTTGGAGAAAAAAAGCCACCTCTGTTCAAAGCTGGGAGGGATTTCAGCCCAGTGCCACCATCACCAGGGTACCACAGGGGACAGACCACCATCAGCATCCCTCATCCCTCCCAAACACACTCCCATGGTGGGCAACAAGGTGGTGCTTGGGGCCCTGTTGCACTTTGGAGGGGAGTGGGAGGGGGCTCCTCTGCTTCCCCCCTCTCAGCCCCCCCATCCCTCCATCAGTCACCTCCCCACACACATCCCTTGCCCCCACGGCACCGGTGTGTCCCCATCCATCTCCCACTGTCAGCCTGGCATCGAGCATCCCCATAGGAGGTGTGGGGCAGGAGTGGGGGGTCAAGACAGGGATGGGACCAGCATCTGGGATGGGTGCAGGGGAGGGGGGAGCCCTTTTACCCCCCCTCCCTGGAGCGGTCAGCACAGTGCGGATGCCTCAACCCCCTGCCATGGATTTTAATACTGGGTGTTAATGGGAGGCTGCTGGTGCCCAGGGGAGGGGGATCACAGCAGCCCCCCATCTCCCCCCACTCAGACCCATGATGTGAAGGGGACAAGAAGACCCCCCAAGAAGCCATCCCTCCCCAGCCCAGGGCACCCCGAGATGCGGCTGGAGTCCAGCAACGGTCCCATGGCCGCCACTCACCTCCCGTCCATCATCATCATCATCATCATCGCGTCAAGGCACGAAGGCAGGTTGGGGAAGGGGGCTGTGCTCCAGCCCCCGCGTCTCCACCCCCAAGCTGGGGGTATAAAACCCCCCAGCAGGCTGGGGGGAGGACACACACAGTCTGGAGCTGGCCCTGTGCTGGGAGGGGGCTGCCTGGGGGTCCCCACCACCACCGAGCTGGGGGACAGAGCCACGGACACCTCCTGCCCACCCGCCACCCCCATGGCAGGTAAAACCCACCCACGACAACACTCCCCCAGACCCAGCACTGGGGTCCCGCGGTGGTTTTGGGGTGGGGTGGGTCACAATGTGGGGGGGTTAAAGCCCGCTATGGGGTAGGGGGGTCCTCCCACTCCATCCACAGAGGGAGGATGCGATGAGGTGGTTGGTGATGAGCGGGGGGGTCTTCTCCCACATCTTGGGGTGCAGGATGTAGGACAGCCTCTCAAAATCTCTCCGCAGCCTTCCTGGGGGGGCCGGGTGAGGGGCCCCCCTGCGGCACTGGCCTCGGGTGGGCAAGTGAGGGGCTGGGGGCCGGTGGCAAGAACCGGCGGGTGTGCCACGCTGCGGCACGGCTGGAGATGGGCAGCCTCTGGGAGGAGTTCAACCGCCTGGGGACCGAGATGATCGTCACCAAGGCGGGCAGGTAGGGACCGCAGTGGGGTTCGGGGTGGGGGGCCAGGATTGGGGGGAGAACACCCTATTCCCATTCCCCACAGGAGGATGTTCCCCACCTTCCAGGTGAAGCTGTCGGGGCTGGACCCCTTGGCCGACTACGTCCTGCTCATGGACTTTGTCCCGTTGGATGACAAGAGATACAGGTGGGGATGGGGATGTTGGGGTGAAGGGATGGGAGGGGGTGGGAGAAGGATGGATCCTGGTGGTGCTGAGCCCCCCCCTCATCCCACAGGTACGCCTTCCACAGCTCCTCCTGGCTGGCAGCTGGACGTGCTGACCCGGCAGCCCCCGGCCGTGTCCACTTCCACCCGGATTCCCCGGCCAAGGGGGCCCAATGGATGCGGCAAATCGTCTCCTTCGACAAGCTCAAGTTGACCAACAACCTCCTGGATGACAATGGCCACGTGAGGACCCAGCCCCAGGGATGGGGAACCATGTACTCTTCCATGGGGGGGGTGGGACACCACATACCCCTCCATGGGGGTGACCTGACCACCCCCCCTCTCCCTTTCCACGCTCCCCACCACCACCTTCCTCCAGATCATCCTCAACTCCATGCACCGCTACCAGCCCCGCTTCCACGTGGTCTTCGTGGACCCCCGGCGGGACAGCGAGCGCTTCGCCCACCAGAACTTCAAGTCCTTCAGCTTCCCCGAGACCCAGTTCATGGCGGTGACGGCTTATCAGAACCACCGGGTGAGCTGGGAAAAGGGGGAGGATGATGACAGGGGACACCCCCATTTTCCCCCCCCCACCCAAACCCCATCCCAGGGACCCCCTGACCCCGCTCCCCTCCGTAGATCACCCAGCTGAAGATCGCCAGCAACCCCTTCGCCAAGGGATTTCGGGACGGTGAGCCCGAGCCGTGGTAAGTTTCCCCCCTCCCCACCACAAAACCACCCCGACGCCACGATGAGGGTCCTTGCCTCCCCCTGAGCACCCCCCCCCAATCTCTCTTGCAGGTGTGGGGTGCCAGCAGGGTCCCTGCCGGGCTCCTTGCCCCGTGCCCGGGCCACCACGCTGCCCTCCCGCCCCGAGAAGCCAGAGAAAGGTAGGGGGGACAGAGGGGGGGGTGACCCCCTCTTGCTGTCTCTCCCCACCTCGGGGGCTCCCCGCAGCCGTGGGGCACTGGCCACCACCATCACCCCACAACCAGCCCCACCGACGGCTCCCCCCGAGCTGCCCGTGCCCCCCTTCCAGCCCTTCGCCTGCCCCCCCGGTATCTACGTGGGGGCCAAACCCCGTGCCCTCCCCTACCCCCTGCCCGCCTTCCCCCCCCTCAGCACCTACGGCACCGCCACAGCCCCCGCTTTCGGCTACGGGCAGCAGTGATGGGGGGCACCCCATAGCATGTGTGTCCCCCCCCCCGTCACTGGGGACCAGTGAGACAGAGCTGGGGACAAGCCACGGGGACGGCTTTATTTGCTGTCGAGGAGGGGATAAAGGAGGGGGGGATGCTGCAGCCGAGCTGGACCCCCCCACACTGCCCCAATGCCTTGGGGGTTTGGGGGGGACAGCCAAGGACTGGGTAGCCCCCCCAAACCCCGGTGTGACTACTCCCCGGTGTCAACGGTGAAGGCGAAGGGACACAACTTGTACCCGGCGCCCACGTAAAACTTATTCTGAAATTCCACCCTGGAAGAGAAGGGGTGGGTGAGGAGCTGCCGTTGGGGTTTGGGGGACACACAGACACACAATATCCATCACCCCAGTACTGGGGGGCTCACCAGTGCAGGCGGAGAGCGTGGAGGAAGGCGGAGAGCCCCTCCATCACCAGCAAGATGGCCACCGTCAGGAGGGCGAAGGCGGCGAAGACGGGCACCAGCACCACCCCCCCCAGGTAGCTCAGCCCCACGAAGCCGTTGCGCATCACCATGGTCCACAGGACCTCCGAGAGCTCTTTTGGGGTCGGGGGGAGGAGAACACAGGAGGGTCAGGCTCTGCTGGGGGGGGACACAAGGTGGGGACACACACACACAACTCACGGGCATGGGCCAAGCTGAGTGCCCAGAGGCGGAGGTAGGAGGCGGTGTTGGAGACGCAGCCCAGGCAGTACTCGATGGTGTGGATGGCCTGGTGCATGAAGATCTCAGCAAAGTCCAGGTGCTGCGGGGACAGAGGGGACAAAGGACATCGGTGGGGGGCACGGCCATCTCAACCCCACCGCCCCAGCGCCCCTCACCTCTGCGTCTGGGCTGTGCCCCCCGCTCTCCACATCCTCCTTGGTAGCGTTGACGGAGTTGCCGGCCTCCTGTCCCTCCAGCAGTGGTTCCTGCTCCTCGGTGGACACCAGCTGGGTGGTGATGTCACCGGTGGTGAAACCGGGCCGTGTCCCCCCACCCCACCTAAAATCTGAGCCCCCACCCTCCCCACCATCACCCCAGCCTTACCCCACGGTGGCCCGTCTTTGTGGGGCACCGCCGGCAGCACAGGTAGAGCGGTGTCCCCAAGAGCAGGACGGGCACCGACGCCAGCGCCAGCACCACCAGCACGGTCTGCACGGCCACCTGTGGCACAAGGACACCATCCCCTCCAGCTGAGAACGGCCCCAACTCGTGACACCCATCCCCAACAGCTTCCCCCCCCTCCCCGGGGCTTGGGCAAAGAGAAGGTTCCCCAGTTGGGTGTCCCCAATCTCGGTGGGGCACTACCTGCCCCCGGTAGAGCGGGAGGTTGCTGGCATTGGAGGTGAAGAGGAACATGTCGATGAAGTGGATGAGGATGCTGGGGGCCACCAGGGAGTCGGCGGCGCTGAAGGTGATCCACTTGTAGAAGATGAGGAAGACGAGGTAGCCAAAGAGCGCCAGGAGGAAAACCATCTCAGGCAGGAACTCCAGTACCAACCGGTGCCGCTGCTGGAAGTGCCTGGGCAGGGGGACAGCAGCCACGCTCAACCTCACATGTCCTCACCCACCCCACCAGCTCAGGTTGCCTCAGCATGACCATGGATGGCCAGAGCCTGTGGGTGCAGCCTCAGGGACTCACACGTGGTTGAAGACCCCCAACAAGACACCAAAGCCCATGTGTACAATGCCCAGCACCACCGACATCTTCATCTTGAAGGAGTTGAGGAAGTTGAGGTGGTTGGTGGCCAAGCTCCAAATCTGCCATGGATGAGGTGGGTAAGACTCTGGGCCACCCCAGTGAGTGTCCCAGCCCGTCCTGTCCACCACGGGACACTCACTGGGTCGATCCCGAAAGGATAGGGCCCTCGGAAGACACCGGTGACATTAGGGTCCAGGGTGAGGAGCGGGTGAGTGGCGAGGTAGGCAGAGCTGTGGGCAGAACAAGGGGGTGTCAGCCCAGGTAGGGACCTGGGGAGGGAGTCACAGAGGGTTGGGGGTCTCACCTCCAGGAGGAGTGGTTGGCCATGGTGGCCACGCTCCAGGCAGAGGGGAAGATGACGGTGGCTTTGCTGAAGCACTCGTTGTAGATGAAGCCGGTGTAGATGGAGAAGGCCCCCATGAGCAGGATGAGGTAACGCCCCTCAAAGAACGTCTGCCAGATCTGGTGGGGGCAAGGAGGGGCAAACATGGCTCCCACATCCCACCTCCTCTGCCCCACACCGTCCCCCTCCCGCACCACCAACCCTGCCCCATACTGTCCCTGTCCCATACCACCAGTCTCCATCCCATCCATCTCCAACTCCATCCCATATTCTCCAAGCCCATCCCACGTCCCCAACCATGTCCCACACCACCAACCCCACCCCACATCTCCAAGTCCATCCTATGCCCCCAACCATGTCCCACACCACCAACCCTGCCCCATACTGTCCCTGTCCCACACCACCATCCCCATCCCATGCCACCAATTCCATCCCACTTCTCCAAGCCCACCCAACGCCTGCAAGTCCACCTCTCCCCCAACCATGTCCCACACCTCCAACCTGGTCCCCCACCACATCCCCCTCACCTCATTGCTGGCCTGTCGCAGGCTGGGGCTGTTCTCATACACCACCATCCAGAGAGCAAAGAGGAACATGAGCAGCCCATGCCCCACGTCCCCAAACATGATGGCGAAGATGAAGGGGAAGGTGATGATGGCGTAGGGCGCTGCGAGAACACAGGGACCGTATCACACGGGGCCCTCCTTCTCCAGCCTGGGCTGTGGGAGGAGGTCAGGGGGGATCTTACCAGGGTTCACCTCCTGGTAGCTGGCCACCCCGTAGGCATCCACGATGCTCTGGAAGCCAGCGGTGAACTTGTTGGTGCGGATGAGGGTGGGGGGACTCTCCGAGGTGGGGATGCGCTGCACGAAGCACTCCACGCTCGAGCCACTCTTGTACTGCGGGGACAGCACCCGGCACCTGACCCACCACACTCCCCCTGCCCAGCACCCACCCCACCACGGGGGGAGGACATGGGGACACCGAGCCACCTTTGGCATCAGGACAAGGGGGCATCAAGAAATCCCTGGCATGAGAACATGGAGGCACCATACAACCCTTGGCATGAGGACATGGGGACCACCAGGCAACCCCTGGCATGAGGACACGAGAGCACCAAGCAAATCCCAGCACAAGGACATGGGGACCATCAAGCAACCCCTGGCATGAGAACATGGGGATACGAAGAAACCCCTGGCTTGAGGACATTGGGGCACCAAGCAAATTCCAGCAGAAGGACTTGGGGACCATGGAGCAACCCCTGGCATGAGGACATTTAACACCAAGAAATCTCTGGCATGAGGATATGGGGACACCAGGCAAGCCCTGGCATCAGGACATGGGGACACCTGGCATAAGGACATGCAGGCATCAAGCAAATCCCAGCACAAGGACATGGGAACCATAAGAAACCCCTGGCATGAGAACATGGAGACACAAAGCAACCCCTGGCATGAAGACATGGGGATCACCAAGCAAACCCCAGCACAAGGACACGGGGACACCAAGCAACTCCTGGCATGAGGACAAGGGGACACCAAGCAACCCCTGGCATGAGGACAAGGGGACACCAAGAAACCCACCGATCCCTGGCGCAGGGCATCCTGCACTTGGGTGAGGTCCCTCACGGGGCACCAGACCTCAGCGATAAGGCACTTCTGGGTGACATCAAAGCTGCACTGATTGAGAACGAGGTAGATGGCCTTCATCTTCTGCACCTGCACCTTCCAGGTGGGCAGGGCCACCGCCACCTTGTCCAGCACCTGCGCCAGGTACTGCTCCGTCTCCTCCAGCACCTACGGGTGCCCAGCGTGGGTCAGGGACATGGGGGGTCCTAGTGTGGCCCCCCGGTGTCCCCGACAGTCCCCAGCTCACCACGCTGAGGTCCTGGATCTGGCTGTGCAGCCCGTTCATGGTCTCCTCCCGACTGGCCTCGCTCTCCGGGTAGGGGTAGACATGGCAGTGGAAGCTGGGACAGATGGATGCCACCACGCTGTGGGGTGCCAGGGCTCCCCAGGGTGGCCCAGCACGTCCCCATGGGGTGGGGGTCCAGAGTGGGGCTCGTTAAATAAACCTCTCCGTGGTCAGACACGTGGCGTGTGGCCACTGGCTCACCAGTCTGAGATCTTGCGGATCTTCTGCCCGATCTGCTCGCCCCAGTAGGAGATGAGGAAGATGACCCAAGTGATGGTCTCGCCCTGGGGGACCACCACCACAGCCCATGTCACCGTCAGCCCCAGCTGTCCCAGTCCCCCTTCCCCGCTGGCCCCCAGCCCAGTGACCCACTCACCGTGGCTGGGTCCTCCATGGGCTCGGGCATCTCCACGAAGCTGGCCACCAGGTAGCCACGGCAGGCACGCCACAGGAGCCGCTCGAAGGCGCTCACTCGCCACGGGTGAATGACACCAGCCACGAAGCTGTGGGGACGGACACGGTTCCGCTGCTGCCCCAGCCCCATGGCCAGGCCCCTGCCCAATGGCCAGGCCCCGGCCCCATGGCCCATCTCCAAGCCTTATCCCACAGCTTTCCCAGCTTCCCCATGGCCACACCACTGGCCCATGGGTCTTCTCTGAGCCTTCTCCCACAGCTTTCCCAGATGCCCCATGGCCAAACTGCTGCCCCATGGCCCATCTCCAACCCTTACCCACCATCCCTGCCCCATGGCCCATCTTCAAGTCTTATCCTACAGCCATGTCCATTGCCCCATGGCCACACCACTGCCCCATAGGTCACCTCCAACCCTTATCCCATAGCTTTCCCAGCTGCCCCATGACCAAGCCACTGCCCCACGGCCTATTTCCAACCCTAATTCCTGCCCCACAGCCATGCCATTGCCCTACAGCTCATCTCCAACTCTTACCCTACAGCTGTGCCCATTGACCCATGGCCAAGTCACTGCCCCACAGCCCATCTCCAACCATTTCCCTAAACCCTTACCCATGATTCCTGCCCCATGGCCACCCCACTGCCCCATGGCTCATCTCCAACCCTTACCCTACACCCTTACCCACAATTTCTGCCCCATGACCATGTTCTTGCCCCACGGCCCATCTCCAAGCCTTGTCCTACAGCCATGCCCATTGCTCCACGGCAACTCCCCTGCCCCACAAGCCCCTACCCACCCCCCTGCTCCCCACACACCAGTCCCACTTACTTGATCTTGCGGTCCAAGTGCTGGTGCAGGGAAGGGTCAAGGATGGGCTCACGCTCGGAGGGTGCCCGTGGCCGCGCCGGGGAGCCCAGGGGGGCCTGCAGCAATGGGGAGCAAACAGATGTGGTTTGGGGTGTCCCGGGTGGAAGGGGCTGGATTTGGGTGGTTTGGGGTGCTCTGGGTGCAGGGACATTAGTCTGGGTGGCTTTGGGGTGCCAAGGGTGCAGGAGTTGGGGTAGGGTGGGTATTTTGGGGTGTAGAGGGTGGTTTGGGGTGCTGTGGACGCAGGGGTTTGGGGGGGGGCATGTGTGCAGGGGATGGGTGGAAGGGAGTTGGGGTAGGTATTTTGGGGTGCAGTGGGTGGTTCGGGGTGCCCTGGGTGCAAAGGACTGGATTGGAGTGGTTTGGGGTCCTCTAAGTACAGGGGTTTGGGGTGCCATGGGTTGCAGGGGTTGGCTGCAATGGGGCTGGGGTGGGTATTTTGGGGTGCCCTTGTGCAGGGGTGTGGTGGGTGGTTCGGGGTGACCTGGGTGGAAGGGACTGGATTTGGGTGGCTTTAGGGTGCCATGGGTGCAGGAGTTGAGGTGGGGTGGGTATTTTGGGGTGCCCTGGCTACAAGGGATTGGATTTGGGTGGTTCGGGGTGTTGTGGGTAAAGGGGGATTGCAGTGGTCACATGATTATAGAAGTTGAGGTGGGGTGGTTATTTTGGGGTGCAGGGGGTAGAAGGGACTGGATTTGGGTGGTTTGGAGTGCTGTGGGTGCAGGAGTTGGGGTGGGGTGAGTATTTTGGGGTGCAGGGGGTGGTTTGGGGTGCTGTGGGTGCCAGATGTCTGGGGTGTCATGGGTGCAGGAGCTGGGGTGGGGTGGGTATTTTGGGGTGCAGTGGGTGGTCTGGGATTCCCTGGGTGCAGGAGTTTGGGGTGGGTATTTTGGGGTGCAGTGGGTGGTTTGGGGTGCCCTGGGTGCAAGGGACAGGATTCGGGTGCTTCGGGGTGCTGTGGGTGCAGACGGTTTGCTCAGCCCCACATCCTGGGGGGGCTGGGAAAGGCAAAGCAGGGTGGTGCAGGGTGGCCACCCCGGGGTGGGGGAGGTGGACAGGACATTTTTGGGGGGACACAGACCCCCAGGACCCACCGGCAGGCTGGTGAAGCGTTGTCCCTGGCGCAGGACGTGGAGGTACTGACGCAGGTCACGCAGGCGGCCCCGCAGGGAGGTTCGGTTGCCACTGACCTCCCGCAGCTCCCGGGCCAGTTGCTCCGACTGCTCCTGTAGCCGCAGGGCCTCCCGAGCCACCGGCGCCCGGGGGGGGTCCGGGCAAGGCCCCAGCACCCGCCCAGCGCCCCGCAGCTCCTGCTGCAGGAAGGCTGAGAGAGCAGGGGGGGGTCAGATGTTTGGGGGACATCCCACCCCACCCCCTCTAAAGAGGTCCCCTCACACCCCTCTAAATAGACCCCCCCATTCTAAAGAGACTCCCCCACCCCTCTAAATACACCCCCCCAAAGAGATCCCCCCCCCCTCTCTAAATAGACCCCCCCACCCCTCTAAAAACACCCCGCCCCAAGAGATCCCCCCCACCCCTCTAAATAGACACCCCCTTCTAAATAGAAAAACACCCCCATAAATAGACCCCTCCCACCCCTCTAAATACACCCCCCCACTCTAAAGAGACCCCTCCCACCCCTCTAAATAGACCCCCCACTCTAAAGAGACTCCCCCACCCCTCTAAATAGACCCCCCACTCTAAAGAGACTCCCCCACCCCTCTAAATACACCCCCCC
>BJBW01007596.1:7801-30625 GCA_004320125.1 Scolopax mira
CTCACCACCCTCACAGCAAAGAATTTATTCCTAATATCTGATCTAAATCTCCCCTCTTTCAGTTTAAAACCATTACACCAGATGCTCTCTCCTATTCAAATGGTGGGCTTTCTTATCAAAACTCTGCCAAAATGCAAGGTAAGCACTTTGAGCCGTGGCTGGGGGTGCTGAGGGCAGGGAAGGCATGCATCCAAGCCTGCTCTCCAGAGTACAGACCATTTCTAGGTTTCCCAATTGCAGGAAACACCCCATTCCAGTTTGGTAATCTCCACTAAATGGTTAATGCCCATCCAAGTTCCCATTGTTGCACGAACTGAGCAACAATTTCCTTGGGAATCACAGCCAAGGCACTGAGCACAGGAGCAGCAACTGGGGAGAGGAATCAGTGAGCACCACATTCATTGGAGCCACACATAAAGGATGGACTAAACCAGGGAGCAGAAAAGCTGGCTTGTGAGAAATCAGCCTCTCTAGAATTCTCCTATTTAGGTAAAAAAAACCCCCAACTTTCTTTGATTCTAGACAAATCAATTCAGCCAATACTCAGGTCTGAGAAATTGCTCCAAACACTTGAGTCATTCAAGTAGTCTAAGGATTATCTCCATCTCCATCGAGGTAAACAATCCAGTAGCATTTTTAAATACCAATCAAAGAGAACTGATAGAAAAGCAGACCTTTAAAATGGTAATGCAAGAGAAAGAGGTTATTCATATATAATCCCATTACATTTCAGTTCCAGTATTGGGAGCTTTTTTAGATTTTTTATTCCTGACTATACAACTGCTGAGAATAAGCAGGAGCAGAGGCAATGTCCTGAGACCTGCAGTGGCTCTGTGCCCACACAGCTCAACCCTTACCAGCTCATCTGGGCTCTGCTCACGGCTCCTGAGCTGGGATTTTGGGCTATGATAGGGACATACCCCCCCCACATCCTCCCCCCTTGCCTACAGACTCTGCTGCACATCCCGAATAACCTCAGCTGAGGTGGAGAAAATGGCAAATTTAGAGCCTTACAAAAAAAAAGAAAAAGCATCAATGGCCAAGTGAGCAAGGCACTAGTGGAGCTATTTAGCACTCTGTATTCATAGTGAACAGAGACTCAGTAAGGAATTACCATTCCAAGAGATTATGAATTTAGGAGAACTGTATTTTCTTGATGAGTTTTCTTTCAACGCATAAATACATATATATACAGAATTATGAAGCTGTCTTTTGTAAAGCCTATACAAGCATATGTCAAGAAAGTGATAAATGAAGGCACAGATACTATGCATCATTCCGAGGCATCTATTACATTCTGGCAAGGTAGACTGCAAGGCCTTTTCCTCTGTTACAGGTGCAGTCAGTGTCTATGCAGGGGAACATGGAGACATGGAACACACCAAGAGGCAGTGCTGGGGACAATAGTGACACGGTTACAAAGGCAGTGATGGCTTTGTAATGGACCTCCTTACAGGAAACAGGCCACTATTGTGCAGCTGTGTGGTGAAGCTCTTCCTAAACTGAGTGATGAGTGAATGCTAACTGCTTTTAATCTATCTCTGTTGTATTTTTTTAATAAAAACATTGGACTTATACTACCCTGTCATTACATATAGGCACACAGAAAGGGACTTGTAAAGGAAAGCCATCTGCAAGTATAATTAACATTAAGAGCAATGTATTTCTGAGAAAGGTACTTCAACTGAGACAATTACCTTGGGAAAATGTGAACAAAATTAGACTTTCCTCTGCTAACTGCAAAAATAAGTTCTGATCCAAAAATCAAATAGATTTAACAGACACTAACTGTTTGGTCCTGCTCTGGCTTAAAGTTGTTGTGTTACTGGCAAACCCTTTCAGGTTGATGCTAACACATAACAAAATTATTCACCTCTCAACATTTACCCTCAGAAAACCTTTGGGCAACAATAAAAAATGCAGGACACTTCTTGCCAAATATTGGGATGGTCACCATTTGGATGAAGGCAGCATGTTCCTCACTGATGGTGGGAAGCTCAGGTCGGCAAATGAGGTTTCAAAGAGGCAACATAAAAACAGCACCAGAATTTGGGAGCTGATCTTCCCTGGTCCTGTCAGTGCATGGGGTCAGGCAGAGCAGAGGAGCAACCAAGAAGCTGAGGACAGTAAGGCATTTCCAACAGCAGCTGCCACGGCAAAGACCTGCACAGGGGAAGACACTAAAGAAAGGAACCAAAATTGTTTTCCCAATCTCCCAAAGGGTCTACAACTCATGAGCACATGCCTCTCTCCCGTGTCTGCCTGCATCCTAAATGTATCTGACCTTTGTATCTTTTCATATTATTATTACCTATAGTTATTTGGAGTAATTCCCCATAGGTATTTTACACTTTCCTTACAGTAATTTATGTGACCATAAGCTTCTGTAAGGCAGGAAATGCTTCAGCGCTGCTTCCTGTTTAAATCTCACAAATCTCATCAATAATAAAACATTTTGCTGTAAGTGACAATTTGCAATGGCTTATTTGTGCTTCCAGACTTTGATACCAAGGAAGACAAATTCTTCTGTGACACACCAAATCCCCAATCAACTGGAAAATTAAGGAGAAGAGTGCAAAGCTGCAGGTCTATGTAAATTCATTTTCCATATCCATCATCCACAGCTAAGTTTAAAAAAATCACTAACTGCTTTTGGGTGCCCACTTAGGCACCAAGCACCAGGGAGCAGAGCCAGCTCTAGTTATCTCTGTGTCTTGTGCCACTCCTCAACTGTGAGAGCTGACAAGATTTCTCTCCTTTAGGGAGTATCATTTCAGAACAAATTCCCTTTGGGGAGGAATGGCCCAGTGCTGAGATACAATTCAACTAAAGCTTGAATTGTAGAGTCTATAAAACTATCTGTAACTGCATCTTGAACAGGGAACATAAATTTATGGATATACACAGGAGAGACAAATCACTGAGATAAGTATCATATATAAATCTACAGAGGCTACATAATTACTGCATCAGAGATCCATGATTAATATTATTCTCCTGTTGAGGATAGAGATACTGATACGTCAAGGGTGTCTCTACAAGAGTGCTGCAGTTCAGGTCTTACATACACTTCTCAAGGCACTGTCCTCATCGTCCCCACTTTACAGTACACTGCTGTGAATTGCAGAGAGGTCTGGGATTCCTGGAAGATAAAGCTACGAAATCCACTTCAGGGGATGAGGCTAGAGCCAGTCTGCACAAAATCTCTTGTACATGTCGGGCAGATTTTTTGATTTTTTGTCCCTAGCACTAATTGTTTCACCACACAATGCTCTTTCATCCATGCAGCGAGTTCCCCAGCAGACTCCTGCACAGCACAGGGCACTGCAAAGGCAGCTCTTCCCTGGGCCTGGCCCTCCTTGGCCAGCAGAGGACATGGGTGTCACTCCAATCACCTTTGATTTGCTTCACACTTCAAAGATAAAACACAACGTATTAAAAAACACCTCACAGAATGACGCTTGGAGAAGTACAGAATAGTGTTTTCCCCAATAAAACCCGAAGCCAGGGAGAGCTGCTGTTTCCAGTGGGATTGCAGGAGTCTCTGCTGAGTGACACAACAACTGCCAATAAATACACAAATATACCTGAGTGATACACACGACAACTGCCAGTGAATAAAGGGTGAAAAAGCTAAATATGAATTTATAGTCATTTCTCAGATTGACGCCAAGCACCAGTGTACACAGCAAAGCTTGAACTGAGGTCTTGCTACATTTTGAAGACAACATTTCTATTTCTTGGGTTCCTCCAAGAAGCGAGGTTCAAATTCTCATACCATGTCACTGCTTCCTTGTCCTTCCCCACAAAAAACCTTGGATTGCAGTATCAAAGCTATTAAGATGCAAATCACTTCATGAAAGCAGGCAGCAATTCCCAAACACCCCTACAAGTGGACGAGCTGCAGGTTACACTTCCATGGTCATGAAATCTAAGGAAAATCCACTGAAGAGACAGTCATTCGGACCCTCCAGAGAAGGAAACACCTCAGGAGAGCACCCAGAGCTCAAGCGGGAGACACGGAGCTGTAAGGACACTGGGCCTCACCCATTCTGTTACTAAGAGAAAGACTTTTAGGTTTAGAAGAATTTAATCTCTAAAGAGGATCTCTCCCTGAATATGTTTTTAGTGAGAACATACTAAAAAAGGATAAATGGAAAAATATTTGAGGCACTGATAAATTTATGCCCTAAGTCTTATCGCCTGTAATACAGCAGGCAGGCTCTCACAGAGGAATGTCACACTCATAAAACCTGGCACTGCCAGTCACTACATTAAAACTTGAACTTCACAGACCTTAGAGATTTTCTCCCTTTCTAGTGAGAGTGGAAAACAGCATTCAGCTATAGGAGTATCTATGCAGTTATTTTAAAACGTTGTATAAGGCAGCGCGTAATGGCACCTGGCAGAGACAAGTCACTGCTGCAACCTTATTTTCCTATTCTAATTTCATTTGCAAGACCTCTAGAGGGCAGTGAATAAAAGAAAATAAAGTAACAGAAATAGCCATAAATGTTAAATACAAATTTAGAAATTGGGATCTCGTCTAATTACTTCCTTGTATTGAAAGCCTTCCAGGTAATTCTATGGATTAATGGATTACTGCAATGGGATTTTTCCAAGACCAAATCCTATGCTCTCTGGCAGATTGCATTAGCAGACTTTACAGCATTGCTCTTCCCCTGTGATTTACCTTTTTTTTTCAGGCAGAAATCACTTTCTTGCACCTCAGCTGAGACGTGCAGCAGGCCAGCTGCCTTCCATGGTGCTCATGGACAAACACCATTTCCCGTCTGTCCGTCGGAAAATCACGTTAAGCCAAGAAAAAGACAAAATACAGTGGAGTAAAGCTGTTTACTCAAAATATAACAGTGTAACCTTAATGTTTTTAAGTTAATATCAAAACACCCGGGACCTACAGCAGAAAGTGGCCTTGGATAATTCCTCTTTGGTTTTCATGCCCGTATGGCACACAGACCAGGCCTGCTGCTAATAGCTTAATTTTACATTTGACCATTGCATATACAATTAACTCTTTACTTATGGAATAGGTAAAATCTAGGACTTACATTTGACAGAGCAGACAAAAGCATTATAGTAGATACTTTGTCTTATCTTGCACATGGGAGTATCAAGCAATACAGCACCAGCCCATATGATGACATATTTTTGGCTATGTTTCAGTAACTTCTGAGACTTTGTAAACCCTGTGCAGTTCTGAAACTGGCTGAGCAATTACCAGGGACAGAGCTCTCCACACCTTAAGCTAATGCCGTGTTTGCTTTTGGAATGCAGAACAGACCTGCAAATGCATCTAAAACCACCAGGAACTCAAACAACAAAATCTAGAAAATAACGTAAAAACATGATGCCAGGGCTCTGAGGGCACCAACATGCTCAATCAATGGCCTGTGGCTGCTGGGGCGAGGAAGGGTGAGCTGCCCTGGCCCCCTCAGGGAACCCCCAGTACCCGCTGTGCCCTGACACTGGCTGAATGCAAACCTCCTCCAAAAACCCCAGGGAAACCAAGACCCGCGAGTCAGCGATGCATTATCATTCCTTCCAGACTCCTGGGTGATTCACTGCCGCTATAAATTGTCACAGCTCCCAAGAAGTCAGACACTGACAAGTTACCTGCTGCTTTTTTTTTTAACCTTGCTTGTGAATTTTTATCTTTTTCCTCTCCCTGCAATCTTTTCATCCCTTTCCCATCAGCGTTTCCAGTTGTATCAATTCCCTCATATCTAAAAGGGCTGGAGAGCTAAAGGCTGCGCTTGCGATTCGCTTTTGAGAAGATACACACTTACATGAACTTCTGAGCTGCCTTCATACTCCAGCAGTGGCTGCAGTGTCACAGAGAGATAGCCTATAGGAATGAAAAATTGGGAAAATGTTATTCGTGATCTTTTAACAGAATGCAACCAAACAGTTCTGCTGCCCTTCATTATATAGCTATCCTTATGTCACAGGAAGGTGGGGACAGTAGCATGTTGCACTACTGATGGAGCCTCTTTTCTGCCAGGAAAAATCTACTTCTACTTTTACTGATGGCACTCTACCCGTGGACTGACCCTTTCTGTACAAGGAAATACATAATAAGGCAGAGCAAAAAAAATGAGAAGTCAAAAGTGAAAACAAAAGCTAGGTGCAAACAAGAACAGTAATACATCATGGTTCAATAAAAGTGAGCTCAAACAGGGCAAAAAGAAGAAACAGATGTATGGCAAGGCCTTGGAGTAGCAGCTTTGGATAAAAATGCCCCTGGGTAGATGATAAATATTGTTACATCTTCATGGGTCAGTAAAGATGCCTCCAGCTCCATCCACCCACAGAGTGACGTGGTACACATCATTAAGGAGAGTCTCCCTGGTCTTTGAGGATGAAAGCCCTGCTAGTTCAGGATCTTTCAGAAGTGGTATTTTTATTCTTTAAAGCTAGAATAGGTTATATTACACCCTGCACACTGCTGGGCTGCATGTCCATTTGGCAGGAGGTTGCTCCTACCTTACTATGCAGTCTGTACACTGATTTCTCAGTTGCAGGTAAGCACTCTGCAAAAGGATTACACTGAAGTCCATCTTTCAAACGGCTGGAGAAATTCTTCCCTCCCAACAACAAAGAATAAGAAGGAGGATGAGAGGCTGAACCCCCTTGTTTGTGCAGAGGACTGACTGATGAAGCCCAATCAGCCTCTGTCGTGTCTCAGATGGACTCTAAAGCCCGGGCAGGTTGTGTTGAAGCAGCGCAGCGCCGTTACTGACATCCAAGAGCACATCAGGTCTGGAAAGCAGGATGAGATGCAGGAGCAGCCCCTGCGATTGCAAACTGGGAGAGGAGGGAGCCTGTTAGAGGCACGATGAAGACTGAAGAAGGGTGTATAATCTCAATTACAGGCTTGCATACAAAAATCTTCTGCCGGGGTGTGAGCTGGTAGCTCCTGCCTCAGGCACAGGCTTCACCCCAGAGAAGAGACCGCCCGGGTGGAACTACAGCCCCTCTACAAGCTGGCTAAGGAAAGCAGCCAGACAAGCAGCACAGAGAACTCTGAACTTTCCTGTCTTTCCCACTGGAAAATAACCACGTAGTTGAATACAAACGAAGAGAAAGTGGATTCTTTAAAGAAACAATTTGCTTATGGTTTGCTCCTCTGGGAGTAATCCAAACGCTGTGCTGAAAGTCATCCCAGCACTCATGCAACAGAGGTTTGCCTTTTAACCAAAGAAGTAAAGATGAAAGGACACGTCTCGAAGACAGACACAATTTTGTGCAAAACCAGAAGCCCAGATGCAGTTATGGCTTGTTCCAAGCCATTGTCAGTATGGGTGTTTGCAGCTGAAGGAACTCTGGGCACTGTGAGCTCCCAAGCTTCGCTTCATCTGCCTTGTGCCTTCCAGACACTTGCTCTATATACATTATCTGGTGAATTCACTATTGGGAGGAAGGGAAGGAAAGGGGAAAAGGGGAAAAAAAGGGGAAAAAGGGGAAAAGAAGGGGGAAAGAGCCTCCCCTAGCAAGAGTGAGTATATGCCCATTTATTATTTCTACCTGTTAATAAAAATAATTATTTAAAATTATGCAAGATCAGGATGATAAGGCTGAAGAATAGAAAACAGGTGAACAAAACCATTGAAAACATGAAGTTCAGTACAGAAGTGAGGAACTCTGGGCTGTTGGGCACACACACTACAGCACACGAGCCCTCCTGCTACAACACACGTAGCCTGGCTCCCTCCTCCCCAAAGCCACCACTTGTCAGGCCATGCTGGTGCCCAGCATCCCAAAGAACAAACCCCATCCTGACCTTTTATCTTCTTTATCTGTGGCAGCTGTTATTGCTATTTGCAGCATCCTTGCTACTCTAAATAATTTCCTTAGAGAACTGCAGAAAGACAGTTTGGTGCCGAGGTCACAAGCCCCTTGCTTCTCCCCAGCCCTTCCCAGGCTCCTTCATCTGCCCTGCTACGGAGCTCCTCTTACACAGCAAAAATAGCAGCTGGCAAAATCTCTGAGGTATCCTTTTCATTTCATGGTCTTTGACCTCAAATTTCTTGCACATCTGGTTATGCAGAAAATTTGGTTAAAAAAACCACCCAAAACAAACCAACAAAACAAAAAAAAAACCCTAGAGCAATCCAACTGCATAGCAGCAGAAAACAATTTGGCTACTTAGGCCACTGGTAAAATTGGAAGGGCTTTTGTTAGTATACAGAGAGAGAGGTAACTCCAAAATAGAGACACTTAATACAAAGATTTCTAAAAACAATCCCAAATCTATTTTCTTTCTCTCATTAGCAAGTCCAATGAGAAGCACCTGGTAAGCACAGCCATTCTACTCATTAAAAACAGCAATGAAAAGCTAGAAAATACAACAGCTTAGCACTCCCATCCTAAAGCTTTAATTGGAACAAACCGAACTTCGGTCTTCATGCACTGTGATTTACAGTTCAAAGCAAAATCCCCTGCATAATTGTACGGGTACCTGTGCTGTACGGGTACGGGTACGGTACGGGTGCTGCTGAGTAACCTGGTGGTGTCCTCTGCAGGGGTAAAGCATGAAGAAAATCTCAGTTTATCCCAACACTGCACTATGGGGATCCCTTTGCCCACCTTCAACAGTTCTGTTGGGCAGCACTGGCATTTTTTTCTTCTCACACAAAGCTACTCTTTTCCTCTCTATGCCCAGGGCTGATTTGGGTATGTTAAGACAAAAGCAGGGGCAAGACTTCTAATTTAATGATCTCAGAGCAATCACCGGGTTACTTGGATCTTCAACAGGTTATCAGGTCGATTTCCATGATCAGATCTTTCTGTCATTCCTGACCTATGTTTGTTTAAGGTTTTTGGAGAAATGTTTCACTTTAGTATATCCACCATTTGGCATGGTCTACATTGGTCTCCAGCAACTTTTTCACTTCTTGGACTGTTAATGCCCCAAATGTCCAAACCTGCAATTTACACCGAATTATTTTAAGCCATCTACTTTGGATAAAAGGAATAAACTATTTACCTTGATGAAATAGACTTCAATGTAGTGGAAGACGTCCTTTCTTTCGTCATCATACTAAATAATATCAATTTTTCACTGCAGGGCCTATTTTTTATACCTCTGGTTGATTTTACTCTTCTCTTCTGGATTTCCCCAGCTTACCCACAGCTCTCCTGAAAGGCATTACCCAGCTCAGGACACAGACCCAGCCAGGCTGCCACTTCAATGCCTATAAATACTTAAAGGGTGGGTGTCAGGAGGATGGGGCCAGTCTTTTTTCAGTGGTGCCCAGTGACAGGACAAGAGGAAACGGGCACAAACTTGAACATAAGAAGGTCCACCTAAACATGAGGAGGCACTGTTCATCATCCTGAACAACTAGGGACCTCCAAGGAGGTGCCTGTTATTTTAAGATGGACCTCAGTGGAGAGGTCACACGTTTCTCTGGAGGACAGAAATGACAAATTCAGTCTATTACTCAATCAATAACTGAGTTACTGCTGCCCCAAACTTGGCATTTGATTTGGCTATCAAGTGCATAACATCTCATCAAAGGCAGCAGGCTGTTTCACTCTGCTGACTTGCAGGTTTCAGAGACTGAAGGAGATGCTGTTGGCTTTGCCTTAATGTTTCGGACAGAGGCTTGCCAATAATTTTAAAGTAGATGAATACACAGGTACTCTATAAGGCTCTTCTTCTAGAAAAGTAAGATAAAGTTCCAGGGTTGAGGTAAGGACAGTGGACAGAGTGGATAAATAAAAGTGTTGGAGGAAGGAAGGAAGGGACCTTCAAGATCCTCGAGTTCCAACCCCCCTGCCAACGGGCAGGGACACCTCTCACTAGATCTGGTTACTCAAGAGTCCCATCCAATCTGGCCTTAATTTAAATAAAAACATTTGAAAGAATTAATTTTGTTAAGAGTGCCAATAGAAATATATACAGAGAATAAACTCAGTAATGTAATAGCATCCCACTCCAAGGAGGAATGCTCATTTATTAAGGCAGCCAGTGTCTCAGCGAGCAAGCCCAGATGTGGCTGCCAACTCTTCCTGGGGAAGCCAAAACCACAAAATTCATTAAGGCACACTCTAACTTCCATGTAGGAATTTGTCTTCCTGGCACTTGTTTTCCACCAATTTTAAATGCCCTTAAAAACATACTTTCCTTAATTATTCTCCGTCTCATGTCTTTTCTTGGAAACCCCAGTAATTCCTTCCCCAAGGGATGATTTATAATTAAGAGACATTATGACAAAGGCAACCATAAAATGGAGGCTGGGGCTGTCTGTCTGTAAAACTACATTGCACAAGGAGAAGGAAAGATCTGGATTATCAGAGGAGTCTTATAGAACCTGAACAATACTGATGAAAACATGAGGCTTCCAGTTTGATTACTCAAATTAGACTTGCCATTGCTTAACTAGAATATCTGTAAACCAGATTAGCGCCAAATAATGACCCTATTTATGTGCGAAGGCATGTGTTTGCAGCATAACTATTGGTGTACGTGAATGAGTGTGAAATGCATAAATAAGATATGTGGCCTATTAGAAAACTCTAATTTAACTTTGCTGCTGCTGCTGCCTGGCTGGCTCCCACTATTTGATTAACAGTATAACCAACATTTTGTTCTTTATGGAGTTGTTATAGTAGAGAAAATGTAGAAGATCACTGTCAAAATAAGGTAAATTTGTGGCTGGACAAGTGCAGCTCCATGGTTAGCTGGAGAGAGAAATGCAAGTCTATCATCCACCAACAGACAGTGCTGGAAAACGGGGCAAGAACCACCACCTTGAGCGAAGAAATGGCAGCAGTGCAGCTACTGCTGTGAAATTAATAAAAATATTCTTTGCTTTTTAAGAATAAAGCTATTATTGCCATAACAAAAGGACAGTCTCACCCTTAAGCTTTCTTAAACATACCGGTCTGGCTACTAATATAACAGATGGGCAGCACAAAGGGAGGTCTCCACATCCTGCTCCACTCACATCAGGGAGCTTAAGTATAGCAAGGTTTGCTGTAAAGGATACTGAAAGCTTGTGGTGACGGGCATCGTGTCAAAACCAAACCAAAGATGACCCCAGAGTCACCTGGTATTCCTGTTCCGTGCTGTGCTACCGTTCCCTTATCTCAAGGGTAAGGAAAGGATAAGGTAAGGATAAGGACAGGATACCGTTTCCTTCTCTGCAAGAAGCTGACCTGGAGGACACTGAGCTCTCCTGGTCAGCACACACCTGCAGTGCTACTTAAGGCAAACCTCAATAGATTTGGACACTTTAGGAAGCTGGACCCCCACACCATATGCTGGCTCTGAATGCAATTAATCTGTGTCCTGCTGCCCTCCACCCTCCTACAGCCAAAACTGCACAGTTTTAACCTCCCCTTGCTTCATGCCGGCGTCGCTCTGCCTCTGTGGCTGAGCTTCTGCTACAGCTACACCCATCCTCCATGGGGTTTCTTACCTCAAACTAATGTGACTGCTCACTTACTGTCTGACATACGTATGGCTTGTTTCCACGTGTTTGGTTTGTTTGGGGATTTTTGGAGAGGAGGAGGCAGATGGGCTGGTTATATGAAGATCAGTTCCTCAGCTGCCACACTAAGTAGTCTGACAACTTCCTACTCCTACTCCAACAACCCAATACAAGGTTTGGGTTCACACCTGCAGCTGCTTCAAACTTTATATAATAAGGTTGAGAACTTGATATTTTAAAACTAAGATTTGATTTTATCAGAATTTATAGAATATGAATACCTAGGTTCTAAATTGTTTAGAGTGAACTGCAACTCTTTAGTAAGCAGGTGTTCATGAAAATTATGTAATTATGAAAGCTTTAGCTATGTGCTATAACCAAACACATCTTTTTTAAAAAGTTGAACTTCCATATGCTAAAACTCTTGTTTATAGCAACCCACCCTGCTATTAGTTCCTAACAGAACAGCAGCGTGATTATTATTATTAAATTTTGTCCTGTCTTTGTTATACTAAGTCAACAAAATTCTTCCATATAATACTTCTGTCCTTCACAGCATTACAGGAGTTTAAAAACCTGTATCAAAGACCTTGTGCCAAGGTTACCAAAGGAAGTATTACAGACCCTTGTCCCTTATGAATACTTCTAGTAACTCCCCTGCAACATGGCAGCCCACCTCTCGGCACGTTCTGTCACACTCTCCTCTTTTCCCAGCTCCTTATCTACCTATGACAGCTTCTTATAATTCCTGTATTAATCTGCACCATCTCCACTTTAAATAATAATTTCCTTTGGGAACTGTACTGAATGAATGCTTCCTATAAATCTAGATAGCTTAAGCCCACCACAGCACTGTACTCTGAGATGTTCACTATCTCAGCAAAAAGAAACATTAAGTTAGTCTGACAAAATCACCACCTGATCAGAGTTTTGCATTTTATCCCACTTTTCACTTATGATGATGTTCCTGATTATGCTGTGTTCAAAACCTGTCCTAAGGCCTTGCATGGTATTGGAATAACCTAATTTGCATGTACTTTTGAGGATTTCTTTTTGCGTCTATGTTAGCATTCAGCAGACAGACTGCATTATCCCCTTACTGAAATAAATGTGACGAGGTTTTGCTACTAGACATCTAGTGACCAGAGGTAAAATCAGAAAAGTAACGCTTTTGGTTTCTACAGAAGAGGTACCTAACAAAAACAAGAGCTTTCTGATCTTTTACTGATCCTCAAATACATCACACAGCAAGAACTCCCAACAGAAAGGAGTCTGCTCATTCAGTATCCCAGGAGGATTTTAGAATCACAGAATCGTAGAATCATAGAACGGTCCAGGCTGGAAGGGACCTCCAAAGGTCATCTACTCCGACCTCCCTACATCTTCTGAGTTAATATTTGAAGGCCATGACCTAAAGTTGCAAGTGTATGATGTAAGCATTATTCCCAGTACATAATTCCATATGGATCTTAAAACTTAAAAAAGCTAAAATATATAGAATATAAGGGAAAAATAATGTAGTTTTCAGGTATTGTGGTGGACAAAGCAGTAAATGAATAAACAACCTGTCCAGATGTGAACTGAGCTTAAAGGAATGCAGTGGAGAGGATTACTGGAGAAATTATTTCAAAAATCACTTTCATCAAAGGCATGCCCATATTAAAATGGAAATTATGGTACCTTAACTGCACATCTCAGACATAGTTTCGGCATCATATGTTGATCACCTGAAAAGCAGAAAATAGGAGATTAATAATATTGTTCATGTTTTAATTACTGATTAATAATACCAACTAATATCACATATTCATCCTGTATTAAAACAGAAGTTTTAGTCTTCTAAACAAATAGAGAACAGAATACATAGCTTTTGATATCTGCTATTTTATACCCAATAAAGGCACCTTCAAATAAGAAAAATAACAAGAGAACAGTGCCTGAGGTTTTCATTAAAGTAGTTTACGTATTTTCATGAAGGCTGTCAACTCAGAAACCAAGGGAACATTCATAAGAAACTTTAATTCTTATAAAATATTTACCCTAAAATACATCTATCAGGCACTTATCTGTAATTTATTTAGTCTCAAATATATTCTCTGCCCTTCCTCAACCAAAACCATTTAACAGTCAAATTTCCAACTGATGACTGGCTACACTCATTTTTCCCCTCCACAGGTATCCCTCTTGCCTCATCCTGGTAACACCTAGTGCCAAACTTTTGGAAGTTACCAGCATTTTGGTACCTCCATCAAGGACCAGTTTTGTCTGGAGAGTTTACCACGTCATCCAGAAAGTGTGACTGCAAGTTACCCATATTCAATAGAATTAAAACCAAGCCTGCAGCTCTAAATATTTCCAGAATTCAAGGTTATATCCAGGCTGAAAATGTAATCTGAAGTGAGAAACTTGTATATGGTCTGATTTTCAGACTAGACGTGCAGAGTGCACCTAACCCAAACCCATCTCCAATGGTTCCAGAATGGAAAGGCTTGGGCCCAGCGCCGCTTGCTCTGTACAGCGAGACGCTCAGGGATCAAACCGAGTTTGAAACTGCATTTGAACAGGATCTTTTGTTTTGAGGCAGAGATTGTAAGTTGTTGTTGGTTTGCTTTAGAAGTTAATTGTACGGTCGCTGGGCTCATTTCCCCTGTTTTTTGGCAAAATCCAGGTCTTCCTTAAGAGAGCATGTCAACATTATCTTTGGACAATTTCACATGAAGCAAAGGCTTTGTCTTTTACTTCTGCATTCGTAAGTTATCTATGTAATAGGACCCAATTGTCCAGAATATGCAAAGAGCTATGACTTGACCAATAAAAGAGCTGTTAATCGACAGCGGAAGCTGTTGGTTACATTGGAGTTAGCCAGCTTGGCAAGCTCCTAAAGCAGAAAGCAGGTATATTTAGGTACACACAGCTTGCTTTGAAGAACTGACACTGTTCGTTTGTTCTGAGGTAGAACTAATACGTAGTTATATTTATAAAATAACTCACAACTTTTAAGGCTGATGGAAACGTGGACATAAATGGATACTGTGCTGACTTCTAACAAAATACCACATAAGTGGAAACAACATGGTATTTTATTAGCCTTCAAAGTAACTCTTTAAGTAAAAACTGCTAAGCTTCATCAAGAAGACACCATATGTGTGGGGGAATTCATAACTTTTCCCCAGAACACGTCTACTTGACCAAATAATTTCTCTCTACTAGATATACATACGCACACACACAAATACACACACACAAAAAAAGAAAAAACCACAAAAAGTACAACCAGGCAAAAATAAGGAATAAACAATCTGTACTGCATCACAAGAAACATCTGTTTGTATTTTAGAAGAAAACAATTTTACCATCTTTTTAAGGAACAAAAATAATGGTCCCAGCATCCAAGCTTATTACTGAAATCTATTCCTAAAAGCACCCCTATTCCATGCTTTAAACAGAGCTGATGCAAAATCAGGGGTGGGAGATACCTGCTCCTCAAGCACAAGCACTGGTGTGTATGGGATACAGCACCTTCTACCAACACCATGGTTACCACTGGGCCAACATTCCACCAAACTGATGATATATTTCAGCCACAAAACTCCTCAGCATAAAGGCTGCAATTAGTTTGTCCACAAAATGCCCAGTTTTCCACGCATGGAGTAGAGGGAGAGAAACAGAATGAATTGCATTGCCATGGGAACAGGGTTTACTACTTGCTTTACTAAGAGATTAATGCCTATTGTCAGCAGATTTTGTGATAAATGACCGTCATTTTGCATTTTTGTAATGAAGATGCATCATGCTGTGTGTTATACACACACCATGGAACACTTTTCCTCTAATCGTGAAGGGCTTTTAGTTCTGTATATTATTTTACAAAAACAAAATAGATTGTTTAAATTGTGACTGGCTTGGATTTTAACATAAAAACCAGAGATGCTTCACCTGTGAGTTTTCTCCAGCACTAGGAGATAACAGCACAGCCAGGGAGGGTGGCCATTCCATCAGCCTCCTGATGGTTTGAGGGTTTTCTACTTTACCTCTAGAAGATGATATGAAGGTTTAAAAAACAAAAAACAAAAACCCAAACCAAAAACATTAAAATAAATCAAGTCAGTAGTCTTGTGCCTTCACAACATCAATTGTGTGAAGAAAAAGAAGAAAAAACGTCTCTGGAGTGATGGAAACTTGTGGCTGCACAACACAGGCGTCCTTCCTTTGGTAGCAGTTCTTGCCATTATTCTCATTTCTGCTGTAAAGATGTTTCAAGTCTCAGTGTTTCTTTCTATTGAGGTCATATTAGTAAATGTGTGCCCCGTTCTCATGTATTTGATGCGTTTAGAATCATAGAATTGTCCAGGTTGGAAGGGACCTTCCAGATCCTCCAGTCCAACCATCAACCTCACTCTGATCAAACCCATCACTNNCTCCAGGGATGGGGCCTCAACCCCTGCCCTGGGCAGCCCTGTACACATACAGGTCTACACACAACACGCAAGATGACAGCACAGGAACCGTTGATTCATCAGGGATTAGTCACACTGATGGATTAAAACGCATTAAAAATACTAAATTTTGTCTGGGATACTGAAACTAGAAGTCTAAGTTGTTTCAACATTTGTAACAAACTGTTTTAGCAGCCTGCTCACTTAGACTTTGATTTTTACTCACACAAGGTCTATTTGGGACTAATTTGGCACTTAAAATAACTCATTTTAGTCTTTAGAGGGAATATGAATCACTTATTTAGGAAAAAAAAAATGCAATTCTAGAGCTTCTGTTTGTAAAATGATCAAAACAATGATAAAAAAAAAATGATCAAAAATGATCAATTTTAATAATCAGTAGGTTCCAAAATGACTAAAAACATGATCTGTTTAGAGGAGTTTGTACATTGCCCATACAGAATCTTGGCAGTCCTGCTGCTCAGAGTTCTCAGACGCTGCTAAAACTTGTTTTAAATTCCTGTAATGTAGTTGGTCTTAATCAGATTTGATCCCGGGTATGTAAAACCAAGCAAGTATTTCTGTATCTCATTCTGCCACTGGCCCCTGTAGCCCAGCTCTTCCATATCATGTATTTTTTATTTCTCTACTTAATGCACAATGATAAATGAATACCTGTGGGATTTCTAGAATTTGTGAACCATCCAAACCCAGCAAATCATTTAAGCATGCAAATCGTTTCCTGCATGTCCTGTCATTCCTGCTTATGAGAGCAGACTCTGAGTTCTGGCATTAATACATCATAACAAAATTAAAGCTTAGCAATGTGTAAGTTGTTCAGATTTATATTAAAATAAAACAGAAAAGTGTCAAATCCAGGCAAGGTCTCGAAGCCGACATTAAGTTTTACTTTTTAGATTTTGGCCTGCATACTGTAAGTTTGGGTTCAAGGACTTTGCTTCAACACTCACTTAAGAATACTCAGCTTAAAAAGCCATGTTTCTCATCAAAGGAGTCTTTTGAATTGAAAAATCATAAGGAATGCACTTCTTGCCCCATTTACATTTTTGCAATTCTCTTATTATATAAATACTAATTCCAGCAAACTAAGCAACAGTTTACATAAGCAGCTTTGTAGCTGAAGCATTATCACTGTCATTTTAAAACATCTGTGTGTTTTGTTTATTTTACTCTGTTAATTTTATTGTAATTTAGTATTAATTAATAGCTCCATGGTTATAAAGTGTTTAACCAGTTACAACTCTTAATTATGCCACAGCATTGCTTAATAAAACAATACAGTACGGGGATTAAGTCAAATTAATTAAATTAATCTGCTATCCTCTTTTATGGGTAATTTATTGCACAGTAAAAAGCAGTCGTGAAATTGTTTTCCTGGCAAGTAGCCAAAGACACTTTGCATCTCTTCTTTCTTACCTCAGCTATGGAGAAAAGCCGTCACTGATTTCAGAGGTTCTCTGCAGATTTGCACAAGGATCAGAACTCGGGTCTCACAACCAGAGAGAGTCTGGTTCAGCAATGGGGTGATGCTGAGCCAGAGGGCTGGAGTGCTCGGCTCCAGGCAGGAACTATCCAGCCGAGACGCCTCTCCCCAGGAGCAGCTTACAAACCCCCGTGGTAGGACTCACTGCGCCAGAGGTGGCACCTTTGCTCGGTGAGGTCACGGGAGAAGTTTTTCTCCGTGAAGTTGTCAAATTGCATCTTGAACCCAGCTGAGCTTTTGCCACCTGCCACGCTCCCCGGCAGCGAGGGCATACACTTACCATGCCATGGGAAAGCACTCCATTTGTTTGTCTTAAATCCACTACAGGATAATTTCATTTAATATACTCTAGTCATATTTCTCATATTCCGAGAAAGAACTAATAAATTGCCTGTAACCACTTTTTCCCACCTTGGAGTTTATATCCCTCCAGGAGGACCACACCTCGGCTGCATCTCTGAGGCTGAAGAGTCCAAATCCATGCAGTGTCCCCTCACACAACCCACTCCATCCCATGGCCCCTCTCTAGACCCTTTTTGTCCTATTAGTTATGCACAGCCATGTATTCTATGTTTAGTATTGCCTAGCACTAAATTAAATCTTAATTATTTCAGATCATGTCTTCATGGGCCAACATCACTTAAGATTATAATTCTATCCTTTTTGAAATGCTTTCAAATTTTTCTGAAGCTGCTGTGCCTGTGACTTTCCAATTCTACTCTATGATATCGCACAAGTCAATGAAGAAAAAAATTAAACATGACAGTCTCGTGTTTAGCATTTGTCACAAGCTCCTGACAGACTTGGAGACACTTCCCTGTGCAACAGCACAAACAGAAGACAACGGTTCTACATTCAGCCCCAGCCTTGTTACTGGTGACCGACCCTAGATCCTATTGCTAATGTTTGCTTGTAAGAACAGCACACAGAAAACTTAAAAGAACGGCTTAACTTGAAACAAACTGCAATCCTTGCTGTGTCCACACCTACCTAACCAGCTTTTTCTGCAATGAGGTTTCCTTTGTCAGTCCTCTGGGACCTCTCCTGTCACCCAGCAGTCCCAGGTATGGGTCAGGATGACAGTTCAGGGACTGTTCTGGACAGTTCTGCAGACACTTTTAGGGTGAATTTCTTTAGTCTCATGACCTGAATACAAATAACCTCTCTAATTATTTTTCTAACTTTATCCATTCCTCCTCAGACCCTTGCATTATCTCCTTTAAATTAGTGAAGGAACTCTGATTATATTTCCAATGCTTCTTACAATAAGAAGAGGAATTAATTAAGCATTTGTAGAATGTACTATTCAGCTTTTGGAAAACAAGTGCCGTGCATTTTACTCTTACCTGGTAAGAAAACTAAATTTAAAAATACCTTTAGATATTTTGCCAAACAGAACGTGAAAATATTCACACTCCAAGTTGGTCTCAAAGCTTGGTTCATCGCTTCTGGTCCCAATGGCTTTATGTTCAGTGGATGGGTACCGTGGTGCATCACAGCCCTCTGACACGCTGCCAGAGACACTGGAAAACTGCCCCAGGTTTTGGAGGAAAAAGTACAACCAACTACAGCATGTTTTATACTTGAGGCATTACTGAGCTGACTTGTTTTCCCAGAACTCTTCTTACTCCTAAGCTTACTGCTTCTGTTTTTTGGGGGTTTTCTGTAGAATGAGGAATTAGTGAAGTTTTCTGTCTGAACAATAAGCTGTCACACGAGAGAGCAGGAAGGGTGGTAACAAAGGAGCCCAAATGATGTAATTATATAAATGTGCACCACAGTTCACTGGGGTTCTCCTTGAGGAATGAAGCTCCTCTGAGCACAACCCTGCCCATACGGGGCTGTCATCAAAGTGTGCGGGTACCAGGGCTGAAACTCCTGAGCATGTCACAGCTCTTTGTTCCCCACACTGCTCATCACTCCCTCTCCTAGCACGTACAGAGGCTGCTAAGAGCTCCTGGTTTTAGGGATCACCTCCCTTCTGTCTTCCCTGGAAAGCAAGAGGGAAAACCCCCAGAGCTCTCCATACTGCACAAGGCAATGCTGCTCACCAATCCTGAACCTCAGTCAAGGGGGGGAAAGGGGCTTCTACACCTTTCTCAGCATGGACTCAAAAGGCACTTAATCCAAAACCTAAAGACTACAGGGAGGTACCACGGTTTTAAAGGTTGAGAGAGAAAGAAAAGCAAACCAACCAAACAAGGGAGCAAGAAGAAAATATATGAAGAGCACAGCAGACACTGGGGAGGAGCACACCCCACACAGGTGGTTTCCAAAGAATAACCTGACATTACACTCAAATGTGGCCACCCACTGATAGATCACTCATCTCTACCATGGTAATTATTCAGAAACATTTTAGAACTTGCCATCATCACTAACAGTGATGATGTGCATCAGAAGTTGCATAATATTGTTCCTGTCCCATATTTGGTACAAAATGAGTCAATTTTGCTGTGAAAATTCACGTGTAAAAGCAAATCTTCAAAAGCAGCTTGCACGTGTTTTAAGCTTCAAAAATCTGGTTCTGTAAAACCCTTGTAATGGTTTTGCATTTCTTCGTGTCATGGCTGCAAGTTACAAGAAAAATTAAAGTTGCAGCTCAAGGCGATCACGTGTGACTGAGAGACTGTCAGGAGGAGACCTCACAACAGAAAAGCTAGAGATAAATAAGGTAGAGTGAAAGGAAAATTAAAGCAGTGTTGTTTAGTCTTTCCTTTCTAAAATTGTATAGTTATGCTGAAGTATTTAGACCTATCATAGGGACACAGGCACCTACACATTCTCTGATGCCTGCAACGTGTCACACTACCTTCCACAGACTGCTGAATGAAGTCAGTCAAGAGAGAGAAAGCATGCCTTCATTTCAAGAATTTCCAGAAAATCAGATCCAAATACCTTTAAGGTATTCTGACACCAAAAAAACCCAACCAACCAAACCAACCAACCGAAAATAAAAACCCAACAAAAAGAGGCTCCCAGAGCTTGTGAAATGTCCCTCCTGCACGATGTGGGCATGAAACTGCTTAAATGGCCCTGCCAGCTTCAGAAGTTATCACAGCTGCAACAGCCCTTCTTCCCTAACCCTAGCAAAGGGGGTCACAGGAGAACTCCTCGCCCATCTTCATGTAAAATACATCTCAAGGTGTCATCTTTTGGTGCTGTGGCAGATTTCATACAGCTGCAGAGAGAAACAGTGGCTCTCCCTGGTAAGCCCAGGTGGAATATGAAAAATTCAACACCCAACAGCCATTTTTGCTCTGATTGCCTGAGGATGGGCAAAAGGCAATTCAGACTAACAGTCTGTTTCACAACCTGTAAGTGTAACCTCTCCATTTCCAGCAGGTCAGTGGACGCTTGTGCCTGAAGAGTATCAATCTGAGCTGTCACCTGGCTAGCTTAACACCACAAGTAAAAAATAAATTAAAATAACAAAAAATCCTACATCCATCAAACACACTAACCTCATCCAAAGAGGTTTTTCTATTTTTTTAAACATTGCTACTAAAGAAGGGGACACCTCAGAGAGCTGCACTCGGGACAGTTACTGACAGCATCAGAAGAGACCCAACATCCAACACGCAGTGTTTAGAAAGAATGAATTGATCTTGTTATATCAACTTTGAAAGTGCCTCTGTAGCACCCAGAGAGAGTTTGCCCTTCAGGCAGGTTTTTACAGGCTCTCACGGCTTTACTTTGATTGCTGTTGTAGCCAGAATATATAGCTTTGGTACGAAGGGATTATCTGTTATCCTACCCTTTGGGAGAACCTCATACTGTGACAAAGACTTTTCTCTACTTAATCTCCTAAATTTCACAAAACTAACAAAAGTACAGCACATCTAGCATTACATTTTTTCTTCTAATGCCCCTCAGCCCCTGGATGGCTAAGCAATGAATGGTCACATCATCAGATCGGATTCTTAATTCACTGATAAACTGAAGTTATGTGAGATTTTTGGGTTCATAATCTGAACTGCCTAGTGTCCTACTGCTTAATATGGCCTTTTCCTACTGTATTCTAGGGGAAAGAACAAAGAAGAGCTCTGGAAATAAAAAACCCAAACATTCTGCACTTTAGGATCAGCTGATTTTGGTATCCTCCGTCAAGCCCTGCCCCACAAGGATTACCCCCTTGGTATTCACAGAACCATTTAATCTCTCACTATTGTTTGGTACATTCTCTCCTGGCTCAGACTAATCTTCACCAGCAGCTATTTTCTCCAGAGAGTAAATATCCTGCCAGTAAAAGCCATCAGCCCGTTTGAACGCACATCACACAAACTAGCGTTCTTTAAAGAACAGAAGCAGGGGCAAGCCCAGAGGGTTTACGCTGAGCTGTGTCCCATCCTCTGGCTAGTGACACCTTCAAAGCCCAAAGGCACAAAGGAGAACTCAGGGAATTGCTTGGCCAAAGCCTTGCTGGCAAATTTTGGTCATTTACCCTCCCAGAGGTAGCAACTCCAAAGAAAGAAGGAAAGCACAGGTCTTGGACCCTCCAGTGGGATATGGGTTTGTGTGAGCTCTTCTTGCAGCCAAGAACCACCCTATACTGCCATTGGGAATTTTTAATTCATTTTAAACACAAGGACAACTAAAGACCTAAAGGTCGTAATATTGTGAAATTAAATAGGTTTATATTAAACAGAACACTAGAAGTAGAAGTAAACAAAACTCTTCTGCCACTTCAATTCACTTGCTCTTGGATTCAAATACACATATGGATACAGGAGGTTATGCCCTGTTCGTCTTAGTTCTGACTACAAGAATATGCTGCAATGCAGAAGAACTTGAGCAGTCACTACCAGTTCTCCCCTTTTACCAGCAGCACATTCTGAGGAAAAAAAAACAAACCACCATACATTTATACAAGGAAGGGGACACCTTTCCTATGAAGACAGACTGAGAAAGTTGGGGTTGTTCAGCCTGGAGAAGAGAAGGCTCCAGGGAGAACTTATAACGGCCTTTCAATATCTGAAGGGGCTACAGGAGAGCTGGGGAGGGACTCTTTGTCAAGGAGCAGAGTGATAGGGTGAGGGGTAATGGTTTTAAATTGAAAGAGGGGAGATTTGAGTTAGATACTAGAAAGAAATTCTTTGCTGTGAGGGTGGTGAGAGCCTGGCCCAGGTTGCCCAGAGAAGCTGTGGCTGCCCCATCCCTGGAGGGGTTCAAAGCCAGGCTGGAGGGGGCTTGGAGCAACCTGCTCTGGTGGGAAGTGTCCCTGCCCAGGGCAGGGGGTTGGAACTCGATGATCTTTAAGGTCCCTTCCAACCCAAACCATTCTATGATTCTTCATACTTTCCCAGTAACACCAATCCTCAAGCCCAGGAGAACACTCAGCCTGACACACTGAACCAGAAGGGGACCCGTGCAAACAGCAAGGACTCCGAGCTGCTCACACAGTGCTTCAGTCTGGTGAAGAGGA
>BJBW01007597.1:0-22879 GCA_004320125.1 Scolopax mira
GAATTAAGGGACAGAGAGAGGGAAGGAAGTTGTTGATACAAATTCAGAAAAAGCTTTTCTGTTACACCCCTTACATGAGGAAGATAAACCCATTTCACAGAAACGCATTCAAGTAACTGAAGAAGATCAGGTTAAGTCTCGATGCAGGGAGTATTAGTGGGAAAGTGAAAGTGGGAAGGTTTCCTTGGAAAATGGAGTGAATTATCCAGATTCTGGGCTTTTCCCAGCTTGAGTTCCCTGGAGAGTATCGTAATCCCTGAAGCACAGGCCCCATCTTCCCTTCCTCCTGCTGAGAGCGCGGCGGTACGGCCAGAAAAGCAAGATTGTGCCTCCAGGAGAGAAGCATTAGCAAATGTGAGACCCTTTATTCAATAACGAGGATTCTGATGGGACCAGTAATGAGGGAGGAACGAGAGAAGAACAGGATTCATCCTGTCGGAGGATGAGAAATGGCTTTATTGCAGCATTGTTTGATGTAGCAGTTGATAAAAGCCTAAACCCAGGTCCTTCATTGCCTGAGCATTCTAGATTCAGAAAGACCCAGCAGCCAAATGCTCCATTTCCTAGAAAATTAATTAATATGCATGATGCCAAAAGTGACCTCTTATGCAATATCCTCCTGCCAAGCAAGAAACTTATCTCTTATCGCTCAAACTTCTGTCCTAAGGGGAACCCTGGTGGCTTTTTTTTTTTTTCCCTGAGGCAGGAACCAAGGTCCCCAGGGTGGAGCAGGATTTTCCACTTCCTTGTTGTTCCCCAGCTCCATAAGGGCCGAGCCATGCTACCAGCCAGGCTTCCCAAGTTCTTTGTTTGGAGAACCATAAAATATTGTTTCCTCCATAATTGTTTCTTGTCCAAGAAAAGCTATTTGTGACCAACGGCGAATTATAATCTTAACCCATCATCTCTGTGAAAACAGAGTCTCCTAAGCAACTCTTATTTCTCAGTCAGAAAGCAAAGAAATGATAGATTAGGCCCTTTATTGCAAGAACCACTAAATACAAATATATTATGAGCCACTCCTTTTTCCTTAGATAAATCAAAGTCTATTTGCAATTGCTCAAGCATTGGAAGCCTAAAGGAAATGATTTGCTGGAAAGGAATCCATTCCAATTCTGTCACTTGTAAAAGAATCATAGAATTTGGGTTGGAAGGGACCTTGAAGATCATCTAGTTCCAATCTTCTGCTCTGGGCAGGGACACCTCCTACCAGACCAGGTGGCTCAAAGCCCACTCCAACCTGGCCTTGAACCCCTCCAGGGATGGGGCAACCACAGCTTCTCTGGGCAACCTGGGACAGGGTCTCACCAACCTCACAGCAAAGAAGTTCTTCCCCAGATCTCACCTCAATCTGCCCTCTTTCAATTAAAACCATTCCTCCTCATCCTATGGCTCCACTCCCCTAATCAAGAGTCTCTCCCCATCTCTGCTGTAACTGGAAGGCCATTGTAAGATCTCCCTAGAGTCTTCTCCAGGCTGAACAACCCCAACTCTCACAGCAGAGGTGCTCCATCCCTCTGATGGAGCCCTCCACTGGACCCCTTCCAACAGGTCCATGTCCTTCCTGTGCTGAGGACTTCAAAACTGGACACAGGTGGGGTCTCACAAGAGCTCCTGTGACCTGCTTGCCACACTTCTTTTGATGCAACCCAGGATGTGGTTGGCTTTCTGGGCTGCCAAGTGCACACTGCTGGCTCGTGTTGAGCTTCTCGTCCACCAAACACCCCCAAGTCCTTCTCCTCAAGGCTGCTCTTCAGCCATTCTCCACCCAACCTGTATTTGTGCTCAGGATTGCCACATCCCAGGTGCAGGACCCTGCACTTGGTTGAACATCGTGAGGTTTGCACGGGCCCACCTCTCCAGCCTGTCCAGGTCAAGAAAAGAACATACCTTCTGATTTATACATGTCTACATAAAAGATAGTCAACGTATCTATACTGCACTGCAGACACAGATAACCTGCAATTTTGTTATGTTTTAAAATATATTTTAAAGGCTAAATGAGAGCAGAAAGTTACCATTTGGGAAACTGCTCAAGTGAATGACACTGCAGGCAGTAAAATGAGGAAATATGATTGAAGAGAGGTCTTTGCAAAGGCTCCATGGAAGAATTTAAAAGGAATGAAAATTTCTCCAGAAATCAGGAAAACTTATTTCCCCTTTTTAAGTCCAGTTGCTCAGCTCTGCTGCATCCATAATTGACAATCAAAATTTCATTGTTCCTTTAGTTGCCTGGGAGAGGGAGATGAAGCTTAATCTCAATCGGTTCCTTCCAACCCTCTTTTTCCTAATTTTAACAGATATGAACCACGAAGCTGGAGTTTTCCAACTCGATCCTTTAAGCTCATCCATAGAAAAGAAAAATCACATCTATTTGACAAAATATGAAGTGCTAAGAGCTAAATATGTCTTTCTTGTTCAGAAGTGCTCACAAGAAGACATACATGAAATGACATCCTGCAATTTTTCCTCTTAAATTAGGCTTTTTAGACTGCAGATATCTTATGGCAAAAAATGACTATGGTCAAATTTGTTTTTTCATACATAATCCTCCTCAATAATCCATTACAATCAATCCACTATATATAAAAGTAAGTATAAAAGAGACTTTCAAATCAATTTTAAAGAGCACTTCTGGCCTTCAGATAGATGATGCTATAAGTAAATACAGCAGGTTTATCCTGAGGTGGTTTTAAAAAGAAAATAGCCTCAGATTTATCCAAGGGTGGTTTTTAAAGGCGATTGTTGGCTGCAGAATCGAGGAATCAGATCATGTAATACTAACTGACTACCTGATTTCTCTGGTACATTTGGGACACAGAGATTAATGAAAGAGCTTCATATTTACCCTGTAAAATGTCAAAGAGCGTGGAACAGCGTGAACCAAGAAGCTCTGACACACGAGGAAGTGGGTAAGTGCTCCATGTAGGACACAGACCTGGACCTTTTGGGAACACTGAGGTACAGGGGGCAGAGATACATAAGAAAGAAGTTTGATTTGCAGCACCCTTCCAGTCAATCCAGTTGGGTACACAACCCCTGACAGGCAATAACTCCAGTTTAAGTGATTAAGTAAAAGGTTGACTGCCTATAAGAGTTCCAGATAGTTACAGGACTTCCTCTGCTTCCCATTCCCTCTTCTCAGTGAGGAATACTCAAATCCAGAAGCAGAAGAGAAGCATTAAGAAGTACTGCTACATCTAGTGGCCTTTTTGTTAAACAGGAAGGAGGGAGAAAAGAAAAGTGCTTTGAAGACAGTGCTCACCACCACCTAAGAGGAAGATGACACATAGAGTGGCATGGTTTTTTTGATTCATCATTGATTCCAGTTTCAATTTTAGCAATGCTAACCTGACTTTATAAAATCCAAACCGTTACGCTTAAATTCATCAAGAATGTATCATATCTTATCAAAATCTACTAAGTCTAAGAGGAGAGGAAGCTAAAACAGAGAAAGGTAAGGTTGTTTCTTAATCTTCCCTTGTAGGGCCCAGTAGCAATCTCCTAGGATTCCCTTTCTTATACTGGTTTATCAGTGGACTCTGTGAGGGAAAGAAACCCAAAGCCACAGGAACAGTAAGAAAATGGATCTTAGTTAAGCTTATGGAGAGCTAAAATATTTTAAGGAGGTGAATACTTCAAAAAGAGACATTAAAGCACTTTTGAAGAAAACTGCATTTGAGATGATGAGATTTGCTATTTAGGAACTTAAAGATACTCCTGTTGTTGGATTAGATATGAAGATTTAGAGGATTCTTCATGGATTGACTGCTATTTGAATAAAAGCCACATAGAGGAAGAAGGCTGATAGTTAAGAGCAGTCTAGTGAGGACCAGAAGACTCCAGAGCACACAGAGCTCCAATTCTGACACTACCTACTTCCAGGATTCTCCAGAACATTTCCATCTTCTCATGGGTGAAGTTCTCCACTCTGATAATCTATAAAACCTTTAAGAAAAGCTTTGAATGGCTTTAAGATGCTGTCTTGCAGAGCTGTTTTTTGGAAAAGGCAACGAACTAGCAGGAATATATGGAACCAGCAGTTGCCACAAAGATCTGTTGTCCTAATTGACAGATTTACCTACAGGAAGATCATACACAAGCTGTTATTAGTTTCTCTTTCCAAGAACTACCACAGGGTTTCACTGCTTCGAGAAGAGCTGCTGCCAAATACCTTCCCTGCCAACACCAATAAGCATGTTCTTCTCGCTCCCAGGTCATGAAAAAAACCCTCCTGACTGCCAAAGGAACTCCACTACTCAGGCCAAAGAAGAATTTTCAGGGAATTCTGGTTTGGAAAAGGGAGATACAATGGATAGAAGCGGATAAAGCTTTCCAAGATGGGTATTTAGAACTACAAAAGCAAAAATCCCTTAAGGGATTTGGGCCAAGGATTGAAGAAACAGGGAGAATGACACTGGAAGTGGCAATTGAGTAAGATTTATATACAAATAGACAATATAGTCAGTGTTTCAGCAGTCACTCAATTATCCAACACGGATATATTTCCAGTCTATGTACAGGAACGTTTGCACACCTGAGTGTGAGAGAAGGAGAAGGAAATGACACACGTAAGGATTTTTTACATAAAGAAAATATGGGCTTTATCTGGAGGGGGAGGTAATTCAAACACATTTGAAAGACTGAGTTTGGCCAACAATTATATCTCAAGCGACAAATATACGAATGGTGCAACATGATCAACGACTGGAGTCCCTCCATACTCCTGATTACTAATACCAAAGAAATATTAGTAACTGCATGATGGAAATCTGTGTGTAAAGAAACCAGATCACTGAAAATTGTTTATGAAAGCTGTCAATTTGCTGAAGATTCTCCAGCAACCTGTATTAAATTGCTTTGTTCCAGATTTTTCTAATGAAAATTTTATTGAAAACTCACTCAAATTTCCTGTAAAAACAACTGTAACAATCTCTTCTCTCCTTTTCTCAAGTCTCCCACCTCTGTCAATCATCACTACTCAGGAAACAGCTCAAGGCAGCATTCTAGCTTGGAGAAAAGCAAGAGAAAGACAAACCAAGATTTGCTTTGCTATTCTTAACTGTTCAATGCAAACAGAGCTGGTGTTTCTTCCAACTGAAATATGGCAATACAGGGTGAGAAGAGTGTTTAAAGTGGCCTCTTCCAAAGATGCAAGGAGATGGGAATTTGATGGACAAAGAATGCTGACACAGCGATCAGCAAATGATGATTTCTTGAAGAGCATCCTATAGCTCAATCCGTTAGAAACTATTTTCAGGAGGCAAAGATTTAACTTTGGGGCAGAGCAGAGGGGCAGGATGACCTCCCTCCACCTGCTGGTCACACTCTTCCTGATGCCCCCAGGAGACCATTGGCCTTCTTGGCCACCAGGGCCCATTGCTGGGCATCCTGTTGTCCACCAGGACTCCCAAGTTCTTTTTCCTCAGAGCTGCTCTCCAGCAGGTCAGCCCCATTTGTGCAAGATGAGTTTCTGGTACTGTGGTTTGTATTTATAGCAGTAGCACATTTTTAGCTTGTTTCAACTTTCCAAGCAGGAAGAATGGAAATGGCTGAATCGTTCGTTACCTGTCGCGGCTGCTCCGTCACTCGCTGGGGATCGGACCTCACTTTGTTACTGGGATGATTGGTAACTTTGGTGACCGGTTGTTTGAAAATGGATGCGGTTTGCCTGATTGGTAAAGTTGTATTTAAGTCTGGTTTTCCCTGTTAAAAAAACCAAAAAAACATTAATTAACAAAATTTACACATAATAATTACACAAATTTTATGTTGGATTCACCCTCTTCTACCGATGTGCAAAAGGAGGAGGATTTTTTTGGATTAAAGATTTCCCTTAAACTTAACTAACCTTTGTAGTCATCCATTGTAAAGAGAAAAAAAAATACAACATTTAACTGGTTCCACACATTTTCACCTTCTTGGGGAGAAACAAACTGCTTGAAAGTCCATCTTCTCTTTTGTTAAAATATATCTATGTTAATTGTTCATTCTGAAGAGACAGCTTCCCAACCAGATGTCAAAGCAAACTCTCCAAAGCTTCAAGAAAATATATAATATTTCAGATCTCTATAAGTGGCTGGGAGACCACAGCTCAAAAGTTACACAATGAACATTGATATTAGACTCCATGACATTAAAAGAGTTTTCCTCAGGATTTACTTAGACCCCTAATTTTGTGAGAAAACACAATCTCTTGGGTTTAGAAATGAGAACTAAAGATCAATCTTCAAGTTCTCTGTATTTAGATTTCACAATTTGGACTGTAAAATAAATGAGACTCTATTAAGGACCAGCGAGCAGATGCTTGTTTAAAAATCATTCATTCCAAAGTAGAACACTCCAGAATTCCATGTGACAAAAGCTAGAATACTGACCCATCCCAAAACCCATCCTTACACACCGCAGCAGTTATCCTATCTGCTGCTCCTACCCAACTGTTCAATCCATCTTGGGATGAGACAAGGGAAGAGCCTCTTTCTCTAACTTCTCCAGGGTGACACGGCACAGTTAGATCCTTCCCAGTGGCAAAAAATATGGAATTCCTCCCTGTAATTCTAAGGAATGTCATTGCTGGGAAGGAGCAACAGAAGAACACTTTGCATCTCAAGGTAACCGAAATGAAGGGATAGCTTTGAAATTTCAGGCCTCTGTTTTTTCATGCACAAGGCAAAGAAGGTGATTTATCATTATGCAAATTCTTAGCTATTTAACAGTATGACTCAATTCGTACACTCATTTATTTTAGCATTTTGGGAATCCTGGGCTTTATACTGCTTGGCGCATCCTCTCGTAAGAGCCAAAACAGTTTTCCAGACCTAGAGAAGAAACAGGTGAATTCTGAAAGAGTTCTAAAAATCAGTTTTCAACAGCAGCAATTCTGAGCACAGGTCTCTATTCCTACCACTCCTTTAAATACACCTTGTAATTTTCTATGTCCCCTTTCCTCATCATTTCCAGGGAGCAGTTAACTCATTAAAATATAATAAGGTTAAAATCATGAATCCCAATAGAAGTTTTTCCTCAGAAATTCACCCATCTATCACTTCTGGTTTATAAGCTTAGAGCCAGAAACTAATTAGTCCCCGTGTGTGGTGATGAAACGGGCAAAAAAGAGCAGATCTTCAGAGATGTCCACCTCCAGCTCCATCCCTACCGATGCTTGTCCAACCGGGAGCAGGGTTTCCATGGCCAGAGCACGAGTTCTTCTGCCCGATGACACATCATAGTTTTAACCCACCAGAGAAACTGCTGTTCAATTAGCACAGAAGTCATAAGACCTTTTCATACAAAGCTCATAAATCAATCTAGACATCATTCTTCTCCTAATGTTTCTCCCAGGTAGACCCAATCCTCTAGAAGATATTTTGGTGGATACTGGTGATGGCCTCTTTTTTTTTTTCCCCCCATGAATGATGATGATAGTAAGCCTAATGTTAGGCTTTTTAATACATAATATACATTTTCATATATAATTAAAGCATCTCTGACGAGCACAGAATCATCAAGCAGAGCTGGACAGGAATCATGTGTACTTACATTTGCACAGCTTATTTTGCCAATGACCTTTCCTCACGCCACGGAACTGAATTCACACCAGAACCTTGATAGACCTTGCCCATCCTACCAGTTTCGCGTTCCCTCATCTTGTGACATCAAGTTCAAAGTACTTTTTGACGCTTTGAAGTCCATGCCTCCAGGGCAATCTGTGCAGTAGCATCAGTATTAGTGGTGAAATAGCTACTAAAACTGACAAACCCACTAATATTACAGAGGCATCTGCCATACGGGGGATAGATCCGGTTTAGCAACTGTTTCTAGAACAAAGGTCTTCGTTTCAAGTTCATGAAAAATATTTACAGGTTCCTTTTGGCCTTAAAGAGAAGTTAAAAAATAAATCCATTAAGCTCAGAAAAATAAAAACGGGAGATTCCTTCAGGCAGCGGGAGAACTTAAAAAAATTCAGCTTCATTAAGGATATGACCCCCAGAATTCAAGTGAAACTCTGATGAGTTATAAACTATGCAGGAAATACAGGTTTAAGCAGTAGATATCCCATATGCTTTTTATCAAGGCTACATACTAGAAAATGGCCATTAGAATAAACTGTTTATACTAAGAATAGATCCAATTCCTAAGGACTGTAATTATAACTTCACCACTTTGCTACTTTATTTCCTTTCTAACCATAGTCACGTATGGGCTTTCTGATCTCATCCTAAATAAACAGTCTCTCATCCACAGCACTGAGTTTTAAACAACAGAAATAAACTCTTTAGCCCAGAAACTTGCAAAGCTCCCCCATCTGCAGCACCTGCAGATCTTCAGGTGTACGGGGGGGGGGGGGAAATAATCACATTTTAACAGGAGGCGACTCATATTCCAAGAAACTCTTTTTCACACCAAATCATAAGCCAACAATATAAGATTTCTTCACGACAAAGGAAAAGGCTCAAGTGCATCCTAATAGAGATAAGTAACAGAGATCCTCATAACCAACCCTTCTCCTGAAAGGACAGAAAGCTTGAGCTTTCTGGATAAAAGACACTATTGACATATTTCAAATGGTCAGGCACAAATTACTTCATTTCAGATGGTGCTTAAAATATTCAGTTTTAGGCACAGCTACAAAACTTGGGCATGCTATGGGCTTCTCCACTGCTTGACTTTTATCATGAAATAAAATCTCTTCCTACTCTAGGAACTCTAGCAATGTATCAGCAAAAATATGTCTAATCAATACTCTCTATTATGTTTTCTTTTCAATAGAAAGAATTAATAAGCATATTTTTATATGCTGTATCTACTCGATCCATATTCAGCTGTAGTCCTTATTTCATTATCTCTTCATATAAATAAAGTAACTTCATTTGCATGTGAAATGTAAAAAGGTTTAGGGAGAAAACAATGGTAAGATTAGTTATAGGATGAAAGAAAACTCCTCCTACAGCTCTACTGTAAATAAACCTATCAAATATATGTCTTTATTGCCAATGCTGAAAGGTCAGTGGGAAGGCACAAGGCTAAGATCAGATTCTGCTGGCTATTTCCGTGTCACTCGCACTGTTGTACATTAACATCACAAAATGGAGAGCGTTCATTAGCATAAATTATCCCTCGGTGCCATTTTAAGCCAGGTGGCATCAGTGTGTGTGTCGGGACATGGAGTTCTCATCTGCTAACGAGGAGGATCTCAGGAGTTAGAAGTATGGCAAGGCAGAATTTCCACCCGCCAGCCGCGTACATCTCACTGCCCAGACACGTCCCAGAAAGAAGACTCGAGTGTATTTGGATATTCCTCCTTGAAATATAAGGGGAGGTAAAGAATTTAGAAACACTTGCAGTAAGTTGTTTGTAAAAAAAAAACAAACAACCCATAAAATATGAGGGAGTTTATACACAAACTTGCCTGGGCAAGTCTGGCAGCTGCCAGGTGGAGGAGAAGAATGGCCACAACCATTCTCCTTCAGTGGCTGTGGAAGAAAATATAAACTTCAGGAACAATTTGAAATCTCATTTTTAACTGTCACAGCAATTCTTGAAAGTTCAGGAGTTCCAGATTGAAGTCACTTAGATATAATAAATGTTATTTACCTAAAAAAAAAGGCACTTCTTTGTATTTTTTTTTTTTAGCAGAGCTACCGTGAGCAACATTCACGCAATCTAAGATCAGACTCACCTAGATTTTAAATACCAAACGTTGTGTGCAAGAAGCCTAACCAAACCCTCTCCTTGGCCTCCCCCCCAAAACGGTCTATTATTTGAAAAGCTCCTCGTTTGAACACGGGCTTGAAAAGAAAAAGAAATGTGTGGCATGAAATGTGTGGCTCACGCGTGACGAGATGAGAAAACCCAGCGGTGCACAAGACAGGGCTGGAATCGATTAAACCACGTTTTCTTCACTATTCAAAAGGACACACTGTTGTTCAAAAAGCAACAGACAGTAAGAGAACAATCAGATGAATTGAGAAAGGCCCAATCTTCAACCAGAAAAAAAACCCACCCTGGCCTTGTTAAGGTGGAGAGAGAAATGCATTTGCCTCAGAAAACAAGCTTCCTGGCAGGTAGTGAGCACATTAAAAATGTGAATTATTTCATCTCAGAACAGGAAGATGAACATGGCAATTTGGAGCCTTGCACAGGAGAATCTCTTGGGTGTCAACAGTTCTAACTTTTCCCATTTGGAAGAATAGCATTCGGGCAGATGACAAGCACTGAGATTCTTAGTCCCAAGCCAACTCCTGAATTGCTCAAACTTTGGATTCATACTTAACCTCACCTTGATATTTCCTTGGTAGTAGCAGAGTATTCCTTCTATTTATAAATTTACATCTCTACCACTACTGAGAGTTAAAACATACACGTGCATCTTAGAAGCAGGCTGCTTTAAGCAGAAAAGAAATTGCTAAATGAACTACAGGAAAGGAAATTCTTAGGATATCCTTAAACACAGTATTTACTAACAAACCTTATTTTGATTGAGAGAATCATTCCTTAGTCTCTGTTTGTTCTTCTGCAATTTACTGGGCATCATCTTTCCCGTTCTGAAGTCAAAACTGCTGAGATCAACAGTGTTTCCCAGGTATCTTGCCAACTGAGGCTTGCTTCTGAACTTCTTACCACTTGGACTAAAAAGAAGAAAACACTTTAGTATGTTTCGTTGGACAAGAGGATACAACCTTGACTTCTTACAACAGGTTTTATACCTTGTTCAATAGCTAAAAAGTTTCCGTTATCTTTATTCCATGTGGCACGTTCATTGATGGGTGATGATAACCCTGCCCAGTCTCTGCGTATCCACTCCCATCCTCAGCAGGGGATTGGGCAGATCTGTCAGGCTGTGGGATGCTGGGATACACTACACCTTGGGAAACTGGAGTTCCAGACCAGTTAATTAAGGAGTCTTAATATCAGAGCGTGGGCAATGCAGGACCCTCTCGGTACAAATTCCAAGAGAAGGTTTAAAAGCGATCGCTGGCTAAGGCCAACCTGGACTCAACAGCAACCCTTCTAGGCTCTCAACCAGGCCAGGTGTTAAAAAAAGATGAGCAGAAGGAGAATTTGGGGTGATGTGACATCTCACAGCTATTCCATCCCCCCGAGGGGCCAGCAAAGCCAGGTCAGGAACCGAGCGACAAGCAAGCAAGCGGCAAGCGAGATGGTGCAGAACGTGAGACAGGTCCAAAGCTGCAACTGGGTGGGTAGATCCCACCAAAAGAAATCAAAGAACCCATAGGGCAATTATTTAAAATCATCTACATTTGGAATTATTACGACCCCAAATTCCCAGCTGATGTTTGTAAGTGGCACCAGCAAATATCCGATTCCCAGTTATCCTAAGGAAGGGGGATTTCTACTAATCTTTAAAGCACAGAACTTTCTGTTCCCTCATTTCTACTTTACTCCCCAACACTTTGCACACCCTGCACTAAATACACATTTATTCCTTATTTTCACCAGCATCCCTGGGGATTCCTGTAGATTTTCTGCCCTGGCTGCAAGTAATTGCTAATAAGCACCTCGCTGCCAAGAAGCCATATAGTTCCTTTCACTCTAAGGGACAACGATGCTGCCCCCAGACTCAAAAGCTCAATAACACCAAAAATAAAACTCAACTATCAAGAACTGATGCGTGAAACTCAGGCTGTGACACCAGTTTGTGGCCAGATGGCCAGAAAAATGGCAAATACCCCTCAGGTAAATGCAAGAGGCCCTTGGTTTCATGTCAATTTTTATCCAACAAAAGCGTCAAAATTCTCCCAACTCCTGAATCCCAAAAGGTTAACTGGGCTCAGAGAGATTTTCACTCCACTTCTTTTCTGTGGAAAACTACTGTTTTCTTCACTTTTCCAAAGTGTTTGGGTTTTGGTTGGTTTTTGTGTGTGTGTGTGTGTTTTTTTTTAACTAAAAAAAAACCAAAAAAAAACCCCACCTTGAGGCAAGAACTTCCCCACAGAAGAATATATATTGAATTCTGGGAAAACTAGCTAATTAAGCCAAATGTTTTTCAAAGTCATTTAAATGACTCCAGAAATCTGGAAAGACATAATTACCAAGAGGTAAAGGGTGGGAGAAAAAGACTTGAAAAAGATCACAATCTGAAGCCAACCTCCTCGAGGCTGGGTGTGGGAGGGTTAAAAAAAAAACAAACAAAAAACAACCCAAAACCCACCACACATACACATCCCACCACAAAACTCTCATCTATTTCTTGTAAACCCAAGAATTGAAGCTACACCAGAAGCCAAGCTAAACACACCACCAGTTTTATGGTAGATAGTGGAGATTAACACCCCAGTTTGTTACCAGTAAGGAAAACTCTGCACTGAAGGTCGGAGACTGAGCAAGTTTTTTGTGGGGCAAACTGGTTTGCTATTAAAATAATCTGAGGCATCTTCTTTCATTCCTATTTGGACACCTATAAACAAAAAGTGGAGGATAAAACCTGGCCAAGAATGGCCTCTCCTTGTTTCCTACCCGGAGCGGAAGGGCTGGATGTACTGAATAAAGCCTCCTGCTAGGAATTGCCTTCAAAACTTTCCTAATGAACGTAAAACACCGAATGAAAAGAAGAAAACAATAAAAGCTTGAAGTAGGTGTTAATATTCTCTGATTCAGGCATATTTTTTTAAATGAAAATCTATATACACTCAGTCATTTTAGCCCATAGCTAAGTCACAAGACATCACAACTAAAAGCAAAGTTTATAAACGCATCCGCTTATCCTGACTTGGTTTTGTTTGGGTTTTTGGGTTTTTTGTTTTTTTTTAAATTTCCCTTATTCCACCATTCATTCTCACCATCCTACCCCTTTTCCAGATGTCACTGCCTCCAGCCAGCACTCAGTGACCTCCCTGTCTCCACAGAAATGTCACTCCTTTGCATCCCACTCCCTTCATGTCACCAGCATGATACATCTTTTCCTTCCCAGCAGCGAACCCACAAAAAGCAGAAATGCCTTTTCTTAAACTCCTTAAGTGCACCCTCTTCTATTTATGATTATTTTTCATCCTAAATCATGCCCTTATTGTCAAAGTCATTTCATTTCTCCGCGTTATTTTCTGAGGAAGGCCCAGGTCTGAAACTTGCTGACGGTGCGTACGTTGCACGCATCACTTGTGCATCCAAATTAATGCAAATTAATAACAGCTTTTTTCCAACACCACGGTCCACGCAGCTCCTCCTTACCCCGTGCCTTAACTGTGGTACAAAACCTGTAGTATTTGCTTTTCTCCAGCTTTACTAAAACCTAACGATGCACGATGAAAGGTGCGGTTCGCTGAAGTCCAACAGGGTGAGCAGCCTTCCTTCAGAACATCATTTTGGCCCAAACTCTAAAATCCAGGGAATTCTACTATGAAACTACGTTTTATGCCTACTACTATTATGATGCCCTCCATCCCTGGAGGGCTTCAAGGCCAGGTTGGATGGGGCTTGGAGCAACCTGGGCTGGTGGGAGGTGTCCCTGCCCAGGGCAGGGGGGTTGGAACTGAATGACCTTTAAGGTCCCCTCCGACTCTAACCATTCTATGATTCTATTAAATAATTAGTACGCATTAATTATGCACACTAGAGAAAAGAGTGAGGTTATAGAACCTATTTAAACCAGCGTGTCTACATAAAAGCCTGAGAGTTTCATAATGTGGTTGAAATTAAGAAACAGCACCTTCTTCTGGTTTTTTTTTTTTTTTTTTTTTTTCCTAAAGGTGTTAAAACCAAGTTTAAGTTCAGGCTTGGTTTTGAGTCGAGAAGAAAGATGGAAAGAGAGGTAGGAAGCTTTCTTCTCCCTGGATGATGCTCTGGAGGTACCTTAGGAGTCAATCAAAAGGGAGGCTGAAGAAAAGTCAGACTTTGAAGTCCCACTTTGCTGCAGAAGGTTCTGAAAACGCAACGCTCCGAGTTCACCTCCTCCCAAATTTCAACTGCTACAAAAGCCAGAAGCACGGACCACTATGGTATTTACACAGATACAGGAGAAACTGGTAAAAATTTGCCCTCACCCACATATTTGGGATATTCATTCATTTCACACTGCCTTCTTTCATGCAACGAGGAGGAAGTGAAAGAGGTCTTTCAGGCCACTGGGACCAAACTGCTGCGTGACCCGACACCGAGACAATTAAGAGTTGCCCAAATAAATGGGGGATGACACAGGAATAGCTCCAATTATCATTTCAAGACTGTTGTACAACTTATTTTTATAAGCCTTTATAAGAAAGCAGAAATATTTAGTCTTTAAGCAGAAATATCTTTAAGCAAAAATATTTAGTCTTACCTAAAGACAGTTAACTTTCTATAGCTTTTAAAAAAATTCTATATTCTAAAATTTCTATAGCTTTTAAAAAAAATAACTCCAATTATAATTTTTAGGGTGTTTTTTTTTCCCCAATAAAAAATATATTTAGTGCACCTAAATAGACTCCGTTCTACCGTGTATCAGCGCTTAAACTTTATGCTGGCAACTTAAACACCCTGCAACATTTTTTTGGACATAAGCAATTCACAAAATGCAGCAGAACTCAAAAGAGGTGATGGGCAACAACCCCAAAAAAGGATTCTTTCAATGACATTCTCAAGGCTCCAACCGTTTTATAACAAGGCTAAATGGAGAACAACAACCCTTCACACCTCCAGCTCTCCGCTATCCGGATGGAAGTTCTTAGGGGGCTGAGGGTGATGATGTCGTCTAACGAGGAGCTTTATTAATAAAGCCACTTTTCAGATGTTTCCTGCCAAGCAGCAGAGCCAGCTAATTAACGTACAAGGAAGTTACCTCAAATTTTATTGCCTGTCTGGCCCCTTCCCCAGTTCAAAATGCGCGGCGAGTTTGCAGGCAAGACGGTAGCGTGGCTCATTAAAACAATCATCTTGTTGGCAGACATTTCTGGGTTTGGTTGCTTTCAAAAAAAAAAAAATATTTTTGGCAAACTTCCTTCCTTTTTTTTTTTTGAGTTTTTCTTTGCTGACTCTCCCCATCAAACAGATTTTTGGAGGAAAATTTCAACCCCGTCAAGCTAAATGTTGTAACGGGGAAAACATAAGTTTCTTCTCCGAGTTTCAAATGTTTTGCTTTTCAAAGCAGCTCCGGCTTCAGAGTTTTGCAGCAGTGGCTAAAATGAGAGGAAACTGTTTATTCTCTTCATTTAGTATTTACACCCCCTGCCAGAGGGTCAGACTAAACAAATCAGGCACATCACCCATCCCAAGGTGGCTGCCACAGCTCCTGTTTTCTCGGGATCCCGTCTGACGGGCTGGAGTCTCACCTACAGCATCACACACACCAGCAAAGAGGAAGAAAAAATGCTAAACACTTGTGAAAAGGCAATTAAAGCCACCTTAATTTGGCTACTTAACAGAGGTAAAGCAACGTAAGTTAGTTAGTGTATCTAAATAGTGATACACTTATTTTTTTATTTTTTTTTACACACTAGTACATACAGTTCATAGCATCACATGAAATCACCAACAGCAACTGACACCAATTTACCAACTGGAAAAGGTTCACTTCTAGATTGTTATTTAATCTCCTATTTATGGAAATATTTTGGATTCACTTTTCCTAATCTCTTTCTGTTTCCTAAACACCCCAATGAGCTCTGCAGAGCCCGAGGACTGATTCATTTCACCCTCGTAAAAAACAAAGTCAGAGTCACCACTATGACTTCATAATAATGATTATTATCTTTCAGGACAGGGAAATTCACCCTACAAAGCAAATAAAAATATTTGATGCACTAAGACCCTACTGGACAGCATGCTTCAACCAGTATCCTCCAGTTTAAAGCTCCAGTTTAAGCAGGGGAGATTGTTACCACCCATTTTCAGAGATCAAGGCAAGAAATTGAGCAGTGGAAATACAAAGTAACACCCTTAAACCTCTTTTTTTTTTTTTTTTTACATTCTCCTTTAAAAACAAAAAGCCCAATAAACCTGAGTATAACAAGCACAAGTGAGCATCACTTAGGAAGCCCTGACTTGCTCGCTTTTAAAGATAAAGGTCTGCCTAAAAAAAAAGGGGGGGGCTGTGTGTTTAAAAAAAACCTCACAGAATTAAACTAATATTACTGTCACTGGAAACTTTTCGGTATTTATCTGCCAGTCAAACCACAAAACAAACTTCAAAGGGCTGTCTGTTTGCCCTATGGGTACACCTATACTGGAAAAGCTTTTGTAGTTAAACTTAACAGTCTCTTAGAACCCACTGAAAGCAGTGGCAACCACTAGGCTTTTTTTAATCTCCACTAAAGAGAAGGAAAAAAAAAGGCAAAAAAAAAAGCAGACTAGTTCTCCTTTTGCTTTTTTCCCACGAAGAACAAATAAAATAAACCAGAATATTAACTTGCTGCTGCTAGGAAAAGTAATTTCACGCCGCAGTTTAAGGAATATTTTTCAACAGGTAAATGCTTTAGGGCGTTATAAACACTAAAGGGATTTTACCAACCCAAAGAAGGGGTAAATAAATCAGAAGCTGAGATAGCCACAGTCAAAATTCCCACTTTAGTCAGACTTTTGCAGGACTGAGCCTTTCAACAGGACAGCAGCACCCCCTACCTCACAGCACGCTGAATAAATAATACTTTAAAAAAAAAAACCACCAAAAATGGTGCAAATTTACTACATTTATAAATAGGTTACTCCTAGAAGAGTCACTTTAAAAATGTTCTTTGTTTAGGTAGTTTCTCAGATAACTTTGATGACAAGATAACAGTAGTTGTGACGAATCGTAACTACGTTTCATAGAAGCATTAAAAGAAAAAAATAAATCAGATGTACAGCCTTAAATGTAACATCCTGTCCATAGCCAAAGTAAAAGAATGCTCTCAGATCACTCTGCAGGTATAAAGGACTTTGGAGCAAAGGCAGAAAGAGGCCTTCTTTTGCTTGAGGATCAACAAAAATGGACCTTTTAGCTCACCTTTGCTCTAAGTTGAGCATTCACTTTATAGTAGGGACAAGATGGAGAATTCCTACCTTCTTTCAACCAGGAAAGATGATGGATGTTCCTGGAGGAAAAGAATCTCAAATTGATTCAAAGGAACAGGGTTTTGTCTCAGCACTATCTCAATCCCACTGGCACTGGGATCATCCATCCCTTGCTCTGCAGACACCCGTAGTCACCATGGGCACCTGAAGATGCAGGCATTTAAGAAATATTTGCCTGTAAAAGGCACACAAACCAAAAAACCCCACTTTGTACCCAACTACAGACTTGAAGAGTGTAGTGTTTATTAGCATTCTTCTTTTTTTTTTTTTTTTAATCATTTTTTTTTTTTTCCCCAACAGGGCTAGAGTGACATTACTCTCCTGAATGTATTTGGCCTGCTCTACTTACTGGATCAAAACAGATTTTCATTTGTTTTAAATATAGCAGTGCTGAAATCTGCCTCATAGCTATAACGGAATGAAAAGGAGAATTTAGAAAAAAAAAAAAAAGAAGAAAAAAAAAAGAAAGAGAAAGATAAATTTCCTATGCCAGCCCTGCCTGCAGCCATAAAATCTTTTTTTTGTTTTTTATCTGTTTCACTTTGGTTATGCAGAAATAAGTCCTGTTACTGTAGAGAAGTAATTTCTCTAGACATAAATGACTAGTTATTTTTTCCAAACCTGTAATCTGGAGTGAAATCAACAAACTCAAAGCTACGAGTTGCCTGGTAAGTTTTTAGTTTCAATTTTGTGGTCATTTGGCAGAAGATCTGCATCACTGCTAACCATGCTGGAAGGCCTCCTAAAATTTGAAACATTTATTCCTACCACTTTCCCCACATTAAAAAGAGAGAATCGTGGAGTCGGTGATGAGCAGATTACAGTCTTGCATCTTCAACAAAAATTGCGTTCAAGTTTCTTTAACAGGCTTTTAGGCAAGAGCAAAGTCTGAAGGATGAAGGCTCAGATGGTTACAGAGAAGGGGCTAACCTCAAATTTGGATCTATTACAGGATTTGGGAACTATTTCCACCACACCCCTCCTTTAATAGCTTTTTTTAATGGTAATCGCAAAGGGCAGAAGACTCAAGGATAGACGTGAAGGGGGAGCAAAAACCATCCCACCAGAAACTACTGGAAGTTGGTTTACTTTCTCTGAGGTTCCTGAAGCGTGACATGTTAAAATATCATCCAGCAGTTCTGAAAGAAGCAAGTTTCAAAATGCAAATAAGGTAGATTGCAACACGGCCTAATCTTGCAAGAGTCGTTCTTAATTACTATTATTATTATTTAGACCACGGCAGTAAAGGAAGCTTTGTCCAATGCCTTTTGGGTTTTTTCCTAGCCTTAAGAAATCACAAAAACATAAACCTCAGGTTTTTAGGCAGCTAACTGAGGCGCCTTAATAAACTTAATGAGGTTACGTATCATTCTCTGCAAAGCAAGAAGGAAAACCTGGAAACGTGAGGCCTTACTGCGTTTTCCCCACGACACCTGATGAAACAAACACGTGGCTAAAAGTGTTTATAAAAAAAAAGGTCATTCTGAGCAAATAGCTGAAGTTACTTGGGCCTTCTACTTGAAATATATTCCAAGACAGTCAGCAGTGACTGGCTTGAGAAAAGTCTGGTGTTTAATTCCGGAAAGAATAATTCCTAGGCAGAAAGTTCAGTTTTAGCGATCGGCAGGAAACGGGGAGAAACATCCAGAAAAGAGAATTCAAACCCGTAGGCTCAAGTGCCATCTTTCAGCCAAGGCTTCCCGAGGCAGCACCGCAGAAAGGAAAGGGCAGATGCAAAGAGAGCTAAGAGAGCGATGCCAGATGCTACCCAATCATCTGCCGCAGTATTAGCATACGGTTGGGAGCGCGAGACAGACAAAGGCGGCAAGACAAAACCCAGAACTCGTCTTAAAAGAAGAGTTTTTCAATCGTTGGATTCAAAAAACCAAAAAAAAAGCTCAGGAAAAATCAACATTTCTCCTCCGCGTCCAAGACGCTTCGCTTAGCAGCGGCACACCACGGGTGAAACGACCCCACATTCAACACCGGGTAAAACCCCACTTTTTCACCAGCTGGCATCCTAGAGGGAGCAAGCAGGGCTTTTTGAGACCACCGAGTCACTTCCCTGCGACCAGAGGAGCTTGGGAGAGGCCTGCTCGGAAGGAGCGATGTTAGAGGAGAGGTTTCAGGTGTGGTTCATCAGCTGCAGGCAGAGCTATAAATAGAGGAGCTGTGGGTAGGAGGTTAGTCCGTGCAGGACACAGCCTCCTCCGCCACGCAGCAGGCTGGACACGCAGAAGCACGGCCCCAGGAGCAAGAGTTCAGAAAGCTTTTCTTTCCTTGAGAAAAGCACTACCTTTTCGCTTTCCGAAAGCAAGCGGGAGGGCGAGACAAAATGAGGTTGCTGTTGCTTCTCTCGGTTTTACTCTACCCTGCGCAGTAATAACGAGAACGTCGAGCAGCGGCAAGACTTCTCCCATTTTTTCACTTTGCTAAAATTTCGACTCTTGTTACTAATGATAAGTTTCCTAATTAATTCAGTGCGCATCCCCACCGATGACCTAACTATTTCGGTAGGATGTCTTATGGCAACTTTGACTTAGTTTAAATGCGGGGAGGGTGTTCTCTTGGGGTTGACCCTTCTCTACCCAAAAGTTAGGCTGGGGAGGGCTGTCATTAGCACTCCCTTCCTAAAGGAGAAGCTCCTTCCTGGTCCTGCCAGCTCCCCGCCAAGAACTATGGAGCATCGTTACCGGCAGCTCTGAGCAAGCAAGGGGCATGGCCGGCTGGCCAGGGCTACAATGGGGGGGAACTCGGCCTCCAGCCCACCCCGAGGACCCCCACGCCACTGCTGGGGCTGGGCTACCTTTGGGCACTGCCCCGGCCACGGTCAGGCAGGGGGTGGCAGAAGGGGACCAGCTCTGACCACCCAGGAAGCCATGACCAGAAGGGACTGGCCCTCTGACAGGGAGCCATGGCGGGAGGGGACTGGCCTCATGCCCTGACAGGGGAAAGACGTGGCGGGAAGGGACCGGCCTCACCCCCTGATGAAGGGAGTCATGGCTGGAGAAGGCCAGCTCTCTGACAGGGGAGCCATGGCTGAATGGGAATGGCCTCACCCCCCTGACAGGGCAGAGCCATGGTGGGAGGGCACCGGCCTCACCCCCTGACAGGGCAAGGCCATGGCGGGAGGGCACCGGCCTCACCCCCTGACAGGGCAAGGCCATGGCGGGAGGGCACCGGCTCTCTGACAGGCGGCCGGCGGCGTGCGGGGACCGGCGCCATCCTCCCCGCCGCCCCTGACAGGCGGCCGGCGGGCACGGACCGAGCCCCTCCGCCGCGGCGGGCGGGGAGCGGCGCCTCCCTGTCAGGCGGGCGACAGGAGGGGACCGGCCCTCTGACAGGCGGCGGCGGGAGGGGAGGGTAAGGGGAGAGAAGGAGCGGGACCGGCGCCATCCTCCCGCCGCCCCTGAGAGGGGGGGAACGCGGGGAGCAGGTGGCGGGGCCGGGGTGCGGGGAGGCGGCGGAGCCCTACCGGGGCCGGCCCCGTCCCGTCGCCGGGAGAGGGTAGGGGTGGGAGGGGGGTTAGCGGGGCTGTCAGGGGGGCCGGCGGGGCGTACCTGAAGTAGTAGACATCGCTCTTGCCGGCGCTGAGGCCCGACTTGCGGATCACCTCTTCCTTCTTCCAGCCCGGGGGCAGCGCGGGGCAGTCCATCCTGCCCTGCTTCTCCATCCACCGGGCGCAGGGCCCGCGGCGGCGGCGGGAGCAGGAGGAGGAAGAGGAGGAAGGAGAAGCGGGGAAGGGACTCGCCCGGTCCCCGGCGCTCTCAACAAGAGCTTTATTGTTCCCGGCGGCGGCGGCCGGGGCCGGGACCCCCTGGCGATGGCGGCCGCCGCGCGCTGCTGGGCGCCAGGAGCGCGGGCTGCGCGCGCAGCCGCCGGAGCCCTCGCCCGGCTCCCGCTTCCGCGGCCGGGCCCCGGAATCGGTGTCTCGGCGGCCTAAGAGGGGCCGGAGCGGCCAACCCCGCCGATCGTAGAGAGCGCCGTAGGCGGGACAGAGCGGCCGCGGCGGGGGCGGGCGGGGGCACGGGCTGTCATGGCCGAGGGACGCGCTGCGGGACGGGGCTGGGGCTCTCTGGCAGCCGGGGCGGGACGGGACCCGTCCGTCAGGTCCCGCTTGTGAGGGGGAGCGGTGTGGGAACGCCTCGGGGCCGCCGACAAACCCGCTCTACCGTAAACCCGAATTCGCCCCATTTTCTTCAACGCCTCCCCGGAACCCCCCACGTTCAGTTTATTCGTGTCGGATCCCTCCGCCCCGCGGAGCCACCGCCTCTCCCGAGTCCCCCCGCGTCTCCCCTCGGGGCTCGGAGGCCCCGGCGGCGGCGCTAGGACCTGCGCGGCGCGGCTCCCCGGCGGGGCGGGCGCAGGGAGCGCGGCCGGGAGCGGCGGGTGAGTCAGGCCGCAGGCGACATGGAGCCCGTCCCGCCGCCCACGGAGCAGCCCCAGGAGGAGGAGGAGGAGGAGGAGGAGAAGGAGGAAGAGGAGGAGGAGGAGGAGGACTGGCTTCGCCCGCAGCCGGGCGGCGCGGCCGCCTCGCCCGCCCCGTGTGAGCAGCAATGGCGGCGGCGCTGAGGGGAGCTGGGTGGCGGTGGGGCGGGGAAGGGAAGAGAGCTACTCTAGCAGAGTTCAAGACAAGATTATTTGTACAGAAATGGATTAAAAAGCCGTTTCGGCGTCGCACCCTGAAAGAAAAATCTGTTTGTTTGCTCCCCTGGCAGCCGGGCAGAGGAGCGCGGGGTGCAGGGTGGTCGCGCACCTCGACCTGGACTGTTTCTACGCGCAAGTGGAAATGATCCGTCACCCGCAGCTGAGAGACAAGCCCTTAGGTACGAGTTCCTTTGCTGCTAATTTGGGGTTGAATGTGTATTCGGGCCAGGAAGGAGGTGAGGGGATGGTCGCAGCCACATCCATGACTGGGAGATGAATAAATCCCACTGAGAGCAAGCAGAGGCGCTCACAGACGTGTCCGAGCGGTGCTGGGGATGGAAACTGGTTTGTAACCCCAGTAAGAGGGGGGTGAACCCCACGGCTGAGCCACAGCCTTCTGACACATCCCACCTAAAACATGCTTCGTTCCCTCCAGAAGCCAGGAACGTGGATGGTCAAGGGGAGGAAGCGCAGCGTGAAACCATGACTCTCACATAAAAAGCACTTTTGTGGAAAAAATTGCCAACGCTGAGAGCAGTGTTCCAATGGGGGGGGAAAAATGTAAGGTTTTACAATGTTCTTACCCTCCAGCAGCCTAAATCAAGATCTGTCTTTCTCATAGTCTTGTAAAATAAGCCCATCCTGGTGGTTTCTTGGCTCCTTCTATGATGTTGCGTCCCGATCAAAGCACGTCTTTGCAGCGGCCTGAAAATACCTGAAAAGTTCCAAGAAACCTCGGCTTATAAAAAATATCTAAACTTATTTTTTAGGTGTGCAACAGAAAAACATTGTCGTTACCTGTAACTACGAAGCCAGGAAGCGTGGAGTTAAGAAGCTGATGTCTGTGAAGGATGCTAAAGGGACGTGTCCTCAGCTGGTACTGGTTAACGGAGAAGATCTGACTCCGTACAGGGAGATGTCCTACAAAGTTACAGGTACAAAATTAACAATAGTTCATTAGAGTAGAAACACTTTTTGTTACACTCTGTGTGCACAATAGCATAGGCCATTTTCCTGCTCTAAAAGTTCTTATTAGAACGAGCTTCGTATCATATATACTCATATAACGTCAATATTTCATCAAATAAACCATCAGACTTGGTTGTAATCTGGTTCTATAAATTGATCACACTGATCTTGTATCACAGAATGAGATGGGCTTGGAAGGGACCTCTGGAGATCATCTCATCCAACCCCCTGCCAAAGCAGATCCCACAGGAATGTGTCCAGGTGGGGTTGGGATGTCTCC